>WUAM01000143.1:7123542-7138919 GCA_024336885.1 Actenoides hombroni | reverse complement strand
GCCCCGAGCACTGCTGCCTCCCCTGCCCTGCCAGCAGCTGTATCCCGGGCTGCATCCCATCCGTCCGTCTGTCCATCCAGTGTTGGGAGAGGAGAGGGGCGGCTGTTGCTATCGCTCTGATGTCAGGCGCTCTGGCTAACGTGTGGTTGGTTCTTCTGCGTTTCAGATCGCTGCCGGTAGCAGAGCACAAAGGGAACGGCGAGACTCCCGCATCTTTCAGCGAGAAGAAAGGAGTCAGCAGAGCAGACTAATTCGGACTTGTGTCGGGTGGCCTTGCCCTACAAAGGCTGCCTTTAAAAGAGAAACGCAGTGCTATTTAATGAGCTGTGAGATGAGGCGCTGCTGCTAACGCTCAGATCCCGGGATTCATCGGCTATTCATTGTGCTTAATGTACATGTTTCTGCACCGTGCATTTAGGAGATCCCAGAGAAGAATCCAAAACGGCTGCGGGGGAAAGACCACCAAACATGCCTACAGAAACACTACCGACAGGTAGCATGGTGAAGCCGGTCAGCCCTGCTGTGACTTTCACGTCCGCCGTTCCTCTCCGCATCCTGAACAAAGGACCCGACTATTTTCGCAGGCAGGCGGAGCCTAATCCGAAAAGACTGAGCGCGGTGGAGAGGCTAGAAGCCGACAAGGCGAAATACGTCAAGAGCCAAGAGGTCATCAATGCCAAGCAGGAGCCCGTCAAGCCGGCGGTGCTGGCGAAGCCACCGGTCTGCCCTGCGGCCAAGCGAGCGCTGGGCAGCCCCACCTTGAAAGTCTTCAGCAACAACGCGAAGACCGAGAGCGGCGTCCAGAGGGAAAACCTGAAACTCGAGATTTTGAAGAACATCATCAACAGCTCCGAAGGCTCCAGCTCGGGTTCAGGGCATAAGCACGGCCCCCGAAACTGGCCGCCCCACAGAGCCGATTCGACAGAGCTGAACCGACACTCATTCGCCGAGTCTTTGAAGGTTTACCCCACGCAGGGCCGTAGCAGCCCCCAGGAGAGCAGCTCCAACGTCAGCAGAAGGCTCCTAGACCAGTCGGCAGAGACTTTCTTGCACGTCTCTCACAGCTCCTCAGACATTAGGAAAGTAACTAGCGCAAAGCCCTTAAAAGCAATACCCTGCAGCAGTTCAGCCCCACCTCTGCCTCCAAAGCCCAAAATTGCTGCCATCGCCACCCTGAAATCCCCAGAGATTGAGGCGGTGGAGTCTGGATGCGGAGTTAGTAGAAGACCTTCCCTACAGCGATCAAAATCAGACTTAAGCGACAGATACTTTCGCGTTGACGCAGATGTTGAACGATTCTTTAACTACTGCGGACTGGATCCTGAAGAGCTTGAAAACCTCGGGATGGAAAACTTTGCAAGGGCTAACTCTGATATTATATCCCTCAACTTTCGCAGCGCAAGCATGATCAGCTCGGACTGTGAACAGTCTCAGGACAGCAACAGTGACCTTAGAAACGATGACAGTGCCAATGACCGTGTGCCATACGGCATTTCTGCCATTGAGAGGAATGCCAGAATCATCAAGTGGTTATATAGCATCAAGCAAGCTAGAGAGTCACAGAAAGTGTCCCATGTGTGAGAGAAATTTCCACCATAGAGAGGAGAGGAAAAAAAAAAAAAGAAAAAAAAAAAAAGAAAAGACTGTATCTTTGTCTGTGAATATTCAGTTGTGAAGGGTTGTGAAGTCTACTTGAAGTCTTGTACACTTCTCAAATCTCTTTTGTGTTGCTTGTTGTGCAATGTTTCCAAGTTGCATGCCTGTCAACATGTGAGCTGACCTGGCTTCCACTTGAACAATAACTAACTACAAAGCCTGGCTGAGCATACACATTATCTGCCAAAAGTTTAAGACAAGAATCTAATTAGGGCTTCAGTATAATCAAAGTGTTTACATGGAAAGGTTATATGACTTCTTTGGTATTTATGTGGTTCCTTGTGGATTTTATATATGTCACTTTTTGTCTTAATGAGGATATTGTCAACTGACGTTACTGGTTTCTAAGTTGAAATAGAATTCCTTCGGGAGGGAAAAGCAGCAAAATTGGCCAAATAAGAGATTTAGGCATATGATAATAGGCCAAAAGCCTTATCTCTCGTAGAAAGTGCATTATTGGCACATGTAAAACAGTTTCTAAAAGGCAAAGAACGCTATGTTCTTAAATTATGTATCGTTGTTAAACTGTGTATCCCTACTTGTAGTGAGGCACCGTTCTGTAAAGAGTTCTTTTTTCTAGGTAAGCTCCCTCAGTTCTATGGCAGAAGTAATCTAGTGAATCTGCTTGACCTCTCAAAACCTAACTGGGTCTTGCCTTTGGGTTGGTGAAAGCATTTCCATGGTTTTGTAGTATCCCCGTTGGAAAAGCTGAAGGAAGGTTGGAGTCAACACATGGAAGCGGCGTTAGGTGGGGGGTTTCGTGGGTTTGGTTTTTACTCGAAGATTCCTGCTCTTAAACTTTTGACGGGAATGATTAGATCCTATAGCTGATATTGAATGCCTTTATTAGTCAAAAAAAAAAACAAGACACATCATGACTACAAATTCCATGCTGTCTTTTAATTATTCTTTTTACTGTAGACCTATTTGAACAGTTAACAAACAAAAATGGAAACACACAGCCATATCAATGTAACGCCTCCTATTCAGAAGTAAATACACTCAGTAGCTGAACTATATCTGAAAAATTGTGATTATGTTGTCTTGCATATGTTATATCTAAGGCTGTGAAAGTTTGTTACAGCTCTAGGAAAGCGTAGAAACATGACAGTATGTAGCTTCTTTTTTTATTTTCTTTGGTTTTTTAATTTTTTTTTTTTTTTAAATTTTTATTTCTCCTTACGATGGTTAGTGCTGCAGGTCGACCTGTTACAAATCTTTTGACAATCTGTGTCTTCCCGGTGGTTTAATTAACTGTCATCTCAACTGACAGTGGTGACGTGGTAGCGGAGAAGTTGAAAGCACAGTGGTCTGCTTCATTAATATTGTATACATGCTTTGAAGTAAATTGCAGCACTACCTTAATCTTCATCAGCTAATAGGAAACTTTTTTTATTGTGTAAATGCTGTAAGACTTTGTATATACTTCAGTTGTTACGAAATCTTTAAAAGGAAGAGTGTTATGCTAATAAATAGCTCCTGGTGCAGGTATGGTAGGGCTTTTGTTCTTTTTTTTTTACCCCTCCCACCCTTAAAACTATATCAAGAACTCAATCTCAGTGTGTTTTAGTGCTGGTAGAAGGTCTTGGTTAAATAATAGGTCCAGCAAAAGATTTCTTTTACTAAAGTGCTTTTCAGAATATAATTTTTTTATAAAGTAACTATAGCAGCATGATCTGTCTGAAGAACTAGAAGAGCTTTCCCAGACTGCTAAAATAGCTTGCTTCTTCCTTACCTAGCAATGTTACTGTTCCTGTTTATAGCATCTTGTTGATAATGAATCACCGCAGTCTTCTGAATTATTCTTCAGTAGTGCTTATTTATATATTTGAATATTAAAGGTGTTTTACAAAGTCGGGTTCTATCTTTTCTCTAAGAAGCCTGGAGTGCAGCTTCTTACCGACAGCCACAGTTGATGCAGGCGAGAGTGGGAACGGAGCCACGCAGTCATTTGTTGCTGGTGGAATTGCCCTACATCAAGTTTTACATTATTGTTTTCAAAAGGATTGTTCATGGGGGTGGGGGGAGCACACGTTGTTTCAGGAGGCTACTTTATGGTTTGGGGTTTTTTTGCACTTAGCTTCACAACCGAAGACTTATGACATTCCTAGTTCAGTCAAAAAAAAAAAATAAAAATGAGGAGCTCTGTATTTCAGCCATGGGCAGAATTGTGACATTTTAAGCTCCGTGGGTTTCAGTTGGCATTGACATCACACTGGTTTTTCAAGCATATTTTTCCAATAGTAAGTTCTACTCAGTTCAGTGACTATTTTGCCAAGGAAAATAATGCTTAAGGGATTAAAGCCAAGTGTAATGCAGCTGTACAGCAATGAAATAAAGAAGTTCAAACTGAAATAAAAATGCACTCACATTGTTCTCTCTCAAGTGTTTTAAGAAAGATGATAAACATGCTATCTCAACCGTTGTCAGCCAAAGCCTGTAATAAAGGAGCCTTTATAGCTAGAAAATGAGTTAGAGCATATGCTAGTATTCGGAACTCGTTTCCCAAGGTTTGTTGAGGAAGCCGTAGGCTCTTGAGGAATCAAACTCATTTCCTTTTAATGCCACAAGGGGTTTTGGGCTTGTGAGCTGTCTGTAAGAGAGCATTTCCTCGCTCGAGACCTTGAGCAGCACCCTTGACACAGCGCAGGCTCTGGCTCTGCTCACACAAAAAGGACTTTACAGGACCCAGATCTTCCCTGGAACCGAACTCGCAACTCCAGCGAGGCCGCAGTAATGGAAATTACACAACTGTAGAATGTCCATTGAAGAAGCAGGTAACAATTGGCTTCCTTTGTCACTTTATTACAGTTTAAGCAGCTAGGATTTTCTTTATTTATAGCTTTCCTGTTACTGGTGTGTTTGCACAAAGACCAAATCACTGGTGTCTGTCTGCTTTGTTTTCAAACAGGAATTAACTGTTCTGCCTTTACGGACAGGTAACCCCGTCGTGTCGAGAGGGTCCGTTGTTTGTCTGCCTTGGGAGGTTCCTCAGCACCGAACGTTGAATTCTCAGGGAGCTGTGACCAACCCAAACGCCTCAGCAGGGACCCGTTTTGGTCGTGTTCCTGCTGCATCCAGCAGCTATTGGCTCAGGTGCAAAGCCCACAGCAAGCAACGATGGTTAGACAACAGCTCACATGGCAGCCCCGGCTCTGGAGGGAGATACAAGTCTGGTGCCCTGTGAAAGGCGGTACCGAGCCCAACGCTGATGGTCCTGGCCCCACAAGTGAAGAAACACCACAGTATGTTTTCAGGAATTAGTACGAATTCCCACTCACATGAAAGAAGCTGTCACAGAGATTTATGGTCATTCTGCTATTTTGACTTGCTGGGGAGGGAAAGGAAGAGGAAAATGGCATGTGGCAAAGTGCGCTTTTGAAAGCCACGCAGAGCTTTGCGCAGAGGTAAACCATTTGTCTGAGGGAAAGAGACGGGAAGCAGAGTAGAACCGGTCTGCTAACCACCTCGTGTTGTAGAATCGGTGTCGTGAAAGACGAGGCGTACAGGATCTGCGCTGCAAATTTACATTCAACAGCCACGAGGAGGGAAATGTTCTTTTTTTTTTTATGAATTCATTTTCTGGAAGGGAGAGTGATGTGCTACGAGCGCCTGCGCCATCCCAGTGACCGAGGGCTTTTGAAGGGTAAACACCAAACTGTGATGCTTTTGGCAGAAACTCAAAAATCAAAAAGGCACGCTCCGACAACAGAGCCAATCAGTATTGCTGACTTATCTCTTTTTACAGCAGTTTATCCATCCATGGAGGCCATACGCGTTTGATTTCAGTCATTCAGTGAAAAACAAAGTGCTTAATGGAGCTCTGCAGTACAGAGCTGAATAATTTCAGTCTGCGGGAGGACAGGAAAGGAACTAAACCTTAAAAACAGCCTTCCCAATGCCCATTGATTACGAGATGATAAAGTTTAGTACATTATATTCCAGAACTCACTTGTTCATAAGAAACTTTTTATTAAGCAGAGTAGCCAAACCAATAAATCTGGGAGATGCCAGTTTTCCAAGGCTATAAAACTCATGTTTTATGTGATTAATGGTGCCACACCAGTAGCTGAGCACATTAGGTTTAGAATCTCAGAGCATCTGGAGCTTTGTTCCCATGAACAGTAAGGGTCCATTGCGTATTTTGGCAATGAATATAAATGTGGGTATAGTGGAAGGTCCCTTTGTGCTGTAAAAGAGAATAAATTGGTCAAGGTGTTTTGTCCTAATTGTAATATAACTCTATATTAAAATCCTTGTTACCAAGGCTTAGATGTTCACCAACACTCCGAATTCATCTGACATTCCTTGCTGTCAGCAAAAAGGCTCCAATAATCTGCCCTTTGAAATATATCACTCATAGCTTAATGCGAAAGGCCGTTAAAATTGTCCGTTCAGTGTAAGGACTTTTATCTCCCGATGATGGCATCTGTTAAGTGAACCTCTAAATAACCAAATTTCAGTCAGAAGTATTAACCCATAAATGCCTTTTATTTTTCTCCCTGGAAGCCCAAGGGGTGGTCAATGGCTGTGCCCTGGTGTTTGTTACAGTTAGTACGTTGCTGCGAAATTATTCAAATGTTGGCTGTTTGGGGTGCAGTGCAGTTGAGTGGAGACACCTACACCACACCATCTGCCTTGCCCTAGAAAGTATGAACAGCCTTCAAGCATATTCTATATTTTTATATTGAATGACTTAAGAATTTAGTTGTGGCTGCCCATCAAAACTCAGTAATGATAAGTGGTGACTTTCCTCTCCCCCCCCTTAGTTTTCATGAAAAACAATCATTTATATAACAAAAACTGGAGTCTCTTAAATGTCATCTTTCTAAATTTAAAGTAATTTTCATGATAGTCTTATGACAAGAGTAAGAGAGTGCTAGTATCTGAGCTATTACTGTTTTCTGCTTTTGGCACTGTAAGTCTTCTCCACCTTCGTGGTGTCTTCCATTTTAGTTTCCCCACTTTCCTTCCTTTCTGCATAGTCCTTACTTGTCCTGCCTGCCTCTTTTGTCTTCTCTTCTCTGAAATGTATGACCAAGGTCATACCTGTTCTCCTCACTTAGCCTCCTTTCTTAAGGAGCATCACCCCGTAGTTATTTTAAAGTCCCTGAATCCCCAAACAACTTTCCCACTACTCATCCTGTCGTTTAGAACCCTCACACTCGTGGCAGCCTGTTTCCAATAGAGTAATTCTGTGGCTGCAGTTGAGCTGCCGAGTCCTGAACAGATAATAATCTATTTAATGGAGTATTTTTGAATTTTCCAGTGTGTCGTGCTGTCTGCGGGCAAGGCAAAACAGCAAGAAGCGTTTCTTTGGGAAGAAGAAGCGACTGAAAACACTCGTGAAGAACAGGATGCCAAACATGTCTTGAAATATCAACCTCTTGGTCTAAAATTGCCAGTTTCTCTCTGCTGTATCTCAGTGCGTACTTTTGCTACTTGTTTGGCTCCATATAAAATACCGCCTGGAGGACTGCGCTGTACAAAGGTGGTACGATTTCCAGTGCAAAGAGTGATACAGACCCACTATCCAAGCAGTAGTAAGAGTTTGCCCTTGGCTATTTGTTAATATGGTACCTGTGTCCCCCACAACCTGTGGCAGCCAGACCACTTGCGCTGCCCGCTCCGTTCCCGGGCAGCCGGACGAAAAGCGCTGCCTAAAAAGACTTATCGTAAAACAAGAGGACAGTGGAAGATCCAGGAGAGTCCAAGTCTGTCCTCACCTGGCTATTGCAGGCAACTTCCAGCTGTGGTAAGTAAAGAGCAGGTTTGGAAGCTAAAATCCCCAGGCTGCCGACTCGTGCAGCCCTGGGGCTGAAGGTCCGACCCTTCAACCCTGCCTGCGGGAAAAAGGTACCCGTGTGTTCATCTGGGAGAAACCAGGGGATGGAAGCAGAGGGCACATGGTGAAGCGTGTCACTGTTTCACTAAATACCTGCTATCCATACCCTAAAAAATGAAGATGAGAAAAAGAAACCAAAACAAACAAGAACAGGGTTGAAATTTGGAGGAGGGCTGTGTACGCAAATGCCTTCAGACAAGACGTGGAGGTGGGTAGGTAGTTTTGCTTTTTAAGAAATGAAGTTTTTAAAAGGTCTTTTATTAAATGACCCGCTTTTCAAGTGCATTCATTTTTTATGAAGTCAGTCTTGCCATTCTGAACTGTAAAAGCTTTGCTATGCTCAGCATAGGGCGTTTGGAAATGTACTGACAGTGATTTGGAGTGGTTAAGGAGTAGCATAAAAGGGTGCTTAGATGGATGCAAAATAAAGTTCATGTTTACGAAACTAAAGTTTTGGAGGATGGTGGGTTTGTTCTTTATTTTAAATGGATTGTGAGTGGCAACAGAAAATTAACAGAGTCTCATATATTAATGTTGGTCTGCAAATAAGACTGGGAAGCACAGGTTCAGTTAAATGTGTCCACTTGAAAATGATAGTGTTAGTTTTTGGCAAAGGCTTGATTTTCTTCATCCATGTTTTGCGTATCTTGGAGTTTATCAGCTTACATGTATCTGGCACAAAACTCACTCATCCCATCTGAAAACACTTGCTGATACTTTATGGGTTTGAGTCCATCTGCCAGATTTTCTTTCGTGTTGAAGGACTCTGAACAAAGAGCTGTCATAATGCTTTTGATTTCCCATGGTTTTGTTTCTAGCATGTTCAACCAGCCCGGACTTTCAAACCCTCTCCTACAGACCGAGTGAGAAGAGGAGCTTTGTATCCACATACACTCCAATATTGAATTCTGGAGGTAGGGAGCAGGCAAGAAGTTATACTGTAAAATGATGATTTATATTTTTTTCCTTGTTGTTTCCTAAGGAAATTGCAAGGTTGGTTTTTATTTCCCTCAAAATGCTATAGAATGAAACAGAGGCACAGAAGCCAGTAAAACCATACAGGTTGTCCCCATGAGGATGTCCCTATCTGGATGCTTCATCTGGGAAGACCATGAGGAAGAGGACACCCAAATTCTGGCCTCGTTGAAGTCAATGGGAATTTTAACACTGATTATAAGCAAGGTGGGGAAGATCTCACCCACTGTCAGAACTTAATATTTTGCTGTGTTTAGGGATCATTTTGGGTTGTTTTTTTTGGTGTTGTTAATCTCGTGCATTGGTTTTCTACCACTTCCTCACCTCTTCTTCTGTCTTTCCGAGCAGCAGAGAGGGGAAATCCCTCCAGGCAGAGCAGCCAGGAGTCCTGGGGGCAGTGAAACCTGATGCAGGTGCACAGAGGTCCCTCCTGGCTTGCAGACAGACCCACAGCAGCAGGGCTGGAGCACCCGCTGTATGCAATGGTATGGCCATCAGCCTGGCTTGGTTCAGAGGATAAAAACCCCCTGTGTTTCCAATGACTCTTTATCTCCTGGGCTTGCAGGTGTATCCCATGGTAGCCTGACATTTTCAGTAGTGCATGGATCATGATGAGGTCCATCTGGGCCACTGGACAGTCTCCTACAAGATGTGTTGCACCAAGCTATCACTAAGTGATCGATTACTTTTGCTGTGTGTACCCTCAGAAGAATTATGTCGTGTTCTGCACTGAACTGTCAATGAAAAAAGCTTTTTTTGTAGGATGTAGATCTGTGAGATGAGACAAAGGAGAGGTTTGGTGAAGCACAAAATACTAGTGCTGGTATGAGGAGAAGGTCAGGACCTCCCTGCCCAGCACAGGGTATGTCTCTTTACACATAGCACATGTTATAATTTATTTTCTGAATTTTTATTGAACTGCTAATGACCAGCTTATGGAAAACCTGGGAACTAATGAGCCATCATGAATATTTGTATCAAGCCTCAGGGGTGCCCCTTTTGCTCATCTCTGAACACCAACGAGGTATTTCGGGAGCAACGTATGACTGGTGCTACTGTAAAACAAATTTAACCTACTCCATCCCACATTTAAGTAATAAACTGCAAAGCAGTCAGCTGTGATATCAAAAATCTTTGCGAGGGGCATTATTTATTTGAGAGATCGTTTCTGAAATGTTCAGGGTGGACCCTGCTCCCTGGAGGTCACCATTATAAGGTGGTCACTTCTTCTGTGGTTGTCCTACTTCCAGCTCTGCTGTGGAAGGGGGGAAGCAAGGAGAGCACTTCAGGGCACTGTTCTGGCCACTCCCCCCCCCCACCACGGGCAGGACAGTCCTCTGCTGTCGGGGTTCAGGGGTGTATAGAGTTTAACACCCAAGGGCAGCTGTGGTGCAAAATTGGAGATTTTTCCAAAGGGCTCATTCCCACGTAGGTCCCACAGAGAGCTGATGCTGAGGGACACGCTGGGTTTCCAGGGGGCTGCTGAGTGAGCAGATGCACAATGCTGTGTAATTGTGGAATGCATTGAAAGCATATAGAAAGGGCTTTCCTGAGCCTGTGTTTCGCTGAATGAAAACCAGCATTTCACATGGCTGAAATCATAGAATGGTTGGGGTTAGAAGGCACTATAAAGGTCATCTAGTCCAACCTACAGAGCTGTTTTCTGACGTAAAATGTAGGAATAGAAACTCTGGAAAATAATTAGGAAAAGTAACTCCTTGCTCTCCTTTTCTTGGGCTCTCCAGGAGCATGAGGTCCATGCTCATACCAAATATTGTCAAAGCAGGGACAGAAGTCATGGCAGAGCACTGGGATTCAGTGGTCCAAAAGTCAGTGGTCCAACTGGCTGGCTGAAGGAGAGAGCCTGTGTGAATTAAAGAGCAATAAAGTCCTACAGCTGCCTCAGCCCCTTCTGGGACACGGCCCGACATGCCGGGTGTGGGGCCGGCTGGGTATGCTGGAAGGGAGGATTAGCTCCACAGAGCCCCTCCACCAGCCACGCTTAGGCAATTCATTGTATTTTTAATTCAGCGTTTTTAAGACTCGTTTGTAGCCTCGTCTGAACACAGGGAACCTAATCCACTGGCTTAATGTGTTTGAGTTGCAGTGGTTTGTTTTAATTTTTTAATACTAAGTTAGAGAAGTAGTTGAACATGAACATCTGGCAGCTATCGACACCCAGCCCTTTTCTTCACTGTGTCAGATGATAGCAGGTCATGGGGATGATAATATGGAGTTGTTAGCTGGGTTATGAAGAAGATGAACCTCTTCAGAAAAAAAAACAAACAAAACTTGTTAAAAACGAAGCACACAGAACCTTTTGCTGTCTGATGCTGACTTATTGCACATGTGTCTTTCCCAACAGCTACGAGTAAGCTGTTAGGCTCCAAAAATAAGCGATAGACTTGCTGTCTTTAAAAGCAGTAAACAAGGAAGCAGAAGAGAGAGCAGGGATTTATAGAGTGACCTTGATGTCAGCGTGTCCTGCCTGGTGTGGGGAGACGGCAAGGGAAGAGATGTTGCTTTAGCACATGGTGTGCAGGAGAACAGAAGGGGGAGCAGAAATGTGGTCTGAAAAATAACATCAGCCCTGACAGGTCCAACCACGAGGTCTTCCTCGAGAAGAGGCTGCAGGAGCAGAGCTTGTTGCCCTGTTTTGATGACCAAGCTTCTCGGAGCAGGGGTGGGGAGCAGTTTCCAGTGCTCCCAAAAGTTCTGACTGGCCAGTGCTGGCTTTTTACTTTACAGCCTCTCTCACAATACATCCCTATGGACTCATTTGTAATGCTTCTCTCATTCCCCCAAGCGGGGAATGCCAAGATAAGAGTACTGGAGGTCTTTGTGCTCTCGGCAGCGAAATGCAGCAGAGATGAGAGCGATATGAAAAGTCAAGGAGTCCAGGAAATTATCCTCAGTTAGTTCCCTTCAGCAACGACCCCCTTTTTTGGGGGGGACGGGGGGACGCACTGATGTGCAATAGTGGAGGCAGGAGCTGCATCCCTTAAGCCTTTTGGAAAGGAATTACTGGCCTCTTTGAACAGGATGCTAATCCTAGGCTCCCTCAGAGCTGTTACTGGAAATAAATTGCCACCTTTTCCAGTCCTGCCCTGCATGGCACCTTAAATGTTAGTGCTGCTGCAAATAAGCAGCATTTCTACAGCAGTTTAGTGGGTGTAGGGGGAAGCTGCACATTCAGGAGCTCCTTGGCTGAGCCATGTCCTCGTGTGCCCCTTCCCACCATGCTGCAGGAAGGTACACTTCTGCAGAGCAATGTTTCTTGCTTCCACGTTTCCCTACCACTCCTGTTTCTTTCCCAGACCCATGTTTTCGTGTCAGCTGCCCAGGAGCTGAAGATCCTTTCTCCTGGGCTTCATCATTCTGATGCTGAGTGGTGAAACCAGAGCTGGAGCTCTTTGCCAGTTTGGCTTATCATCAGAATTTTTTTTGACAACAGCTTGGGTCTCCACTTTATTTATGACCAGCTGTATGAAACTGTTTCATGAAGCATATCCCTGAAATTTGAGTTTTCTCATTGCCTTTTTTTTTTTCTTTGGAGTACAAGCTGAGGCTATTTATCTTTCTTCCTTTATATTTTTAGTCTTTGAGTTTCTTCACCTTGAAGCATTTATTTCTTTAGGCCTTTCTTTGAAAGACAGTCTGTTATTTGTGAACACTCTGGTACATGTAACTCTACTAAGCTATTGACAGATAAGTAGTTAGCCCGTTGAATACATCTGCATTAGTGACCAGGATGAAGGAACAGTAAAAGTAAAGGAAACTTGAGGAATAAATTTTTGAGAGGCATTTTGGAGCAGTTCCAGTCTATCTGAGCACTGCAGATGTAACGCAGGCTGCCTGCATTTGCAATGCACAGTAAAAATTATCAGAAGATTCTGAGCAGTAAACGGAATGTGTAATGTGTTCCCAATAGACTGATTTCCCATAAGAAATAACTCACTTTGAGCCTTGTTTATTTTTCAAAAGTGCAGAATAGAACTGAAGTTGAGAAAATCTTCTGTGGAACAGGGGAAATTAAAAAACAAACAAACAAACAAACCACCTTCGAAGTTAAGAGGAACCCCAAGTCAAATAATTCAGTTGAAACAGTTCTGCCGTACTTCTAGCAAAGAATTTGCTTGCCAAGTGAGTCATGAAAGAGCAGTAAATCTCTGCTTCCAGTGATTTGTGGTTTCTAAGGGTAGAAGGGCCCTGCTGCCCACCCTGCTGCTGTCCCAGCCCAACCCTCTGGGTTGCTGCTCACACGCCGAGTTAGCTCCATCTCTAGAATCAGTAGGGCTTCTGGCCAAGATGCTGCTCTAAGGTGGCTGCTGCCTTGCCAAGTCCTCTTTGCTCTGCTTCCCAAAGATGATTTTCCTTCAGAAAACAGAAGCAACAGCAGCCACTGCATGGTCGTCTCTCCTGGCACCGCAGCGTGTGGTCGTGCATCCTGTCATCTTTAGGAGTTATGTGTTTCACTCTGTCTTGGCAACCCTTGCACCACGACAAATTAATTGCTCTGTGAGAGCATCCACTTCGCAAAGCACAGAGGTGTTGGATCACAATGCGGTGCCACAGTTGGTGAGGGCCAGTGAAGCAGGTGGTAGACCCCTGATTTACCCGTTCACATCTGCCAGGAGGGAAGTGGCTCGTGCCTAAAATGGGAAGATCTTTGGCCCCTGCAGAATTCATGCTCATTAAAATCAACATGCCCCACAGTGAGGTTGCCTTGGTGGAAAACACTGTGCTCCAACCTCTGCTCTTCAGCACCACAAAAGCTGGTGCTCTCTACTCTGTGGGAGCTTTCAAAATTCTTTGGAAGCGGAATTTTGAGCTCTCAATCTTTTCTGGAGAGGACTCTTTCCTGAGACAGGGTTGCTTCTCTCAGCACAGCTGCCAGCTGTTGTTTCAGGCTAATCTGTAAGCTCAAGCAGGCACTTACAGCAGTTGCAACCCCTCCTTTTTTTCAGTTCTTTCCAAGAAAAATCTTCAAACCTACAGAGCTGTTTTCCAGTGTAAAGTGTAGGAATAGAAACTCTGGAAAATAATTAGGAAAGGTAACTCTTTGCCCTCTCCTTTTTCTTGGGCTCTCCAGCAGCATGAGGTCCATGCTCATACCAAATATTGTCAAATATGTACACGTTTGTCACATGGAAACCACAGGAAATTCTAAATAAGGGGAGGCTACTGATTGTTCTTTGTACAGAATGGGGTTTGGATTGCAGAACAGCTCGCTGCACGTTGGCAGCTGCTGAGGGGTGGGGTTGGACTGCCTGCCTTCTCAAACAAAGTGCCACCTTGCAATGGGAATGTGAGCATTGAAATGCTCTGTTTCAGCTTGGCAGGCAGCCCTGGTCAGGGTTGGAACAGGAGACTTCTTTGGGATGCTTGGATACCGAGTGACGTGTCTTTGACAGTTTGGTATGTGCACTGAGATAACGTATCAGCCTCCCAAACTGCAGCAGGCCTTGTGTTGCTGAGGTCCCCGTGATCTTTCTGACCATTTTCACATGGTAAGCACAGCATAACTTTGCTGTAAAGAGGGTTGTTGTCTTTTCTTTTGCTTTGGAAACTTTATCCACTGTCTCTTTCACTTAATCTGTTTTCCAGCATCATTTAAAAAACTCATCATCTTGCTTTCCATCAGTAGTTAAAATTTCTGGGTGGTAGCAGCAGCTCTTTGCATGTACCCTGCATTTTCGCTTTGATTTTGAGTCCTTTTCAGGACCAGGCTATAAAAAAACTACCAAAGTATTATTGCTGAGGATGCCACACTGATGTAAGTGCAACCCCTGTGTAGCTGTAAATATCAGTGACTATTCTCTCTTCATCTAATCCCTGACTTTGAGAAATGATCAGATCAAAGCCAACCACTCAGCCAGTGTATGCTGGGGTTTTTCATTTCCAAAAGAAATACCACAACTTGCAGAGCAGAAAATCCCCTGTATCCTTCTGTAACATCCTGCAGCATGAGATGTGCTGGTGGCTGTGCGAGGAGGGAAAAACAGATAAAAATTCTGACCCCCAGCAGAAGTGTCATTTCTGTCCTGTCATTTCTGCCACCACGGCTCTGATTTCACCCAAGAATTGTAAGAGCTGCTTCCTTTAAAGAGCAGTTTGCCTCCTTCAACAGTGTTTGTGAGAAACACAGCACTATCACCCCAGGTAGGAATTTGCATTAGTGGAAAGTGGTGCGCTGTTGTGAGACGTAATCGCCAGAAATTAATTCCTCCTGACTGAGTTTTGTTATTATGTTGTGTGTGGGTTGGTTTAGGGTTTTTTTTTCTTCCTTTTAAATAGACTCATCGATTTTTAGGCCAGATGAGATCACTGTAATTGTTTTGTCTGACTTTCTCCATAACATCAATTATAACCAGGCATGAATTAATTCCCCTTTGAATTACAGCCTGCATTTCACTTGAGAAATCCTGTTTTGACTTGAACAAAGGCAGTGATGGAAAACCCACAACAGCATTTACTAAATCATTTCAGTGCCTAATAACCCCCTGCTTAGATAAATTGTAATCTCCTTTCCAGTCTGAATTTGTCCAGCTCCACACTGCAGCCCCAAGGTACTGCTGTACATCTGTTGGCAAGGCTGAGGAGCCCACTACCACAGCTTTGCTCGCTCTGTAGCTGCAGAGACCACGGTTGTGTCTGCTCTCAACGTTTTCTTGGGTAAACTAAACCACCTCCAGATGAACAGTTTTTCATCCTACCTGCTCTAAGAAGTCCTAGCAGAACTGACCAGCACAGTCAAGATAATAACATTTATAATGTTTATAAATATGTAAAGGATGAGTGTCAGGAGGATGGAGCCAGGATCTTCTCAGTGACGTCCAATGATACGACAAGGGGCAATGGGTGCAAGCTGGAACATAGGAGGTTCCATAGAAACTTAAGG
>WUAM01000143.1:7106478-7123442 GCA_024336885.1 Actenoides hombroni | reverse complement strand
ATAGATAGATAGATAGATAGATAGATAGATAGATAGATAGATAGATAGATAGATAGATAGATAGATAGATAGATAGAACCCATGCAAACACTCTCCTCCACTTAGGAGGAGAGGGAGCTAAGGACATAAACCTGAACCTCTCTGCCTTTTACTGACAGTGGGTCTCGAGAGCAATAGGCTGAAGGGATTGCTGAGCTTCAGCTTTATTCCTGATCATCCTGGAACTGGCACTAACATAGGGAGGAAAGCCTGTAAAAACCCTTCCTAGGAGGGAGTAAATGGCATAGTTCTACATATGGCTTTACAGTGTGCTGCTGATGCTGCTCTCAGAGCAAGGTGGAGGATGCAGCGTCTCTGTACTTTTGCAGGACGTGCTTGTGTGTCCCGGTATGAAATATCTGTTTGTAAGAATTGATTTCTGGCTTGACACAAGGCACAGGAAAGATCTGCATCGCTGGTGAGATGTGGGTGTTTGGATGCTGCTGCAGGGCAAACCCTTGTTGGACTGCGGAGCTGTGGTTTGTTCTTCTTCCCCTCAGAGCTTAGAAGAAAACACTTTTTCTTCACCAGTATTTCCTTTTGAAAGCCCAGCAGTTACTGAGTTTGGAGGGATTGCTGTGTTTGCTTTGGGGCACTGGGAAACTGATTGCCTTCAACGTGAGTGCAAGTGCAAAGAGCAATTGTAGCTGGGGTCATGCCCTTGGGTGAGGGATCCTGGCAGGCATGTCCTGTAGCTCAGTGATAGGTCATAGTGAGCAGGTTCCATGCAATGAGGGGATAGTAAAGAAGGAAATAGGCAGTGCAATCAAAACCATGGTTTTGTCTTGCTAATCATCTACTACCATAGCTATCCTGAGCAATGCTGTGCTTCTCCAAATGGAAGAAGTCTTTAGGCTCATTAAGGTCGCCCAGAGACAAGCACCTTCTTCTCCAAAGTAATTTTCATCAACTGCCCTTCAAAGTGCCATGTGGGACAGAATCAATTAACTCTTAAGAAGTAAAATCCAAGCAACATTTAATAAATTCACCTGCTCCCTCCTAACTGGAAATTTTGCTGTAAGAAACAGTCTTCTTAGCACCAGAGTGCTCAAGATGATGGTGCTCAAGTGTGGCTTTTCAGACCCAGAGTGTCAAGTGATGTATATTCTTTATATTCCAGTAGTTCAATGATACTGCTCATATGCATCTTTCTGCTGGAACTGATGTGTAGAGAAGTTTCTGCAGGGAGAGAAATGTGGGGTTTACTGGTAGAATTCTTGCATAAGCTCTTCATACAGTAATTTTACACTCCAGATAATAAAACGTTGCATTGCATAAAGAAAGGCAATTCTCACCTCTGAAACTGAAAAATGCTTTTTGTTTCTGGCGTGGAGTCTTTAAAGGTTAGAAGACACATATTCCCATATGCAGGGAAATGTCTGTAAAAGGAAATACAAACTGTTTTGGTTCGCTTTGTTAATAATAGTTGATTAATGTTTTATATTTAATTACGATAGATTGCAATTCATTATTTCAAACAGGTTTAAAACCTAATAGGCATCAGACTGCAGAGCAAATACCCTTTCTTTGTGCACAAAACCCTTCCAGCTTCTCAACCTTTTGTAATATAAGTGCAGGAAAAAGAGCTAAAAATATGTACACAAAGGGAGATACACTAGAACATTTTGTCTATTCATTGGAGCTGGATAGTCAACATGACAAGAAAAATTAAACTGGGATTTAGAGACTTTTTTTACCTTGTAGAATGAAGAGCTTTCAGGATTTTACTTTAATTACCTTCTTGTTCAGTTTTTCCTTTGTTGTCTGAAATCATCAATGAGACTTTTGTCTTCTATTTTCTATTGCTATAAATCTCTTGAGCAAAATTGCTGCCTTCAAGAAACAGCAGAATAGAACTGGAGACAAAAGCGCAGAAATGTTTAGGCAACAGATTCCATTAAGAAAAGAGAGGGAGAGAAAGAAAGGAAGCAAAATTTCTAAATATTTTCGTTTCTTTTTCCTGCAGAAACTTTCTGACCTCCTCCAGGAGAGTTTCCCAAATCTGTTGTGAAGAGAGGAGGGTAGAAGATGGACTGCCCTGCCAAGCTCTGCCCCGAGGCAATGCCAAACACAGCTCTGTCCTCTTTTAGTTCCCTAACAACTTCAAAGCAGGCTTGGGAAGGAAAAGAGCTAGAGGAAGCACACTGAGAAAACCTGCTGACTGACCCCAGGAATTAGAGACATTCAGGTCACTGCAGCTCACACAATGCAGCAGCTGAAATGCAGCAACATCAGCTCAGGGCAGGTAAGTCCTCCTTTCCCCTAAGGTTATTTGAGAGAGGCAGACATAGAAGATAGTGCCTTATTCCCAGATAAGCAATGGCCAAGTGGCTATGCCCCTCCCCCCCCATCAGTGCCAGATGAAAGCAGAATGGATTCTAGTTAAAAGACAGAGAAGTCAGTCTTGAGCACAGATACCATGTTTAGGGGGTGGTGGTGTTCCCTACCTGTGTCAGGGGGATGGAACTAGATGATCTTTCAGGTCTTTCCTAACCCAAACCGTTCTATGATTCTACCAAACCTACCAGGTTCCTGTAAAACAAGGCTGGGCTATCCAGCGTGAACCTCTCAAAGCAGAAGTGCCATGGCAGAGCTGTGAACCCTCTTGAAAGACTTGGCACAGAACCCAGCTCCCTGCTGTGAAAAGTTTCAGTGCTTAAGAAAATGCATCACTCTGCCAGTCAGACGTGCTCACAGAAAACCTCTGATCAGCTGGGGAGAAACAGGACCTTGTTGAAAGAGAGCTTAAGCTGGTCAGCATCTAACACAGATATGTGAAAAAAAAGTGCAAGGTGAGGTCTTTTTAATCTCTCAGTTGTATTTTTACGTTGTGCTTCTGCTGAGGGGGAACAGGGAGCAAGGTCTGCAAAGTTTCTTCAGCATGGATGAACCCCAAGGATTTAAGACTCCTTGATGATATTTGGTGTGAATGCAAATGGCCCTTCCCTGGTCTTTGTTGTCCTTCTTCCAAGTTTTTAATGGGTTTGGCTTCTGGGTCCTTCACTGTTGAAGAAGTCTAGTGTAGCGAGTAATAGGTATTACTCCAGTTGTTCTGAGCCCCAGGAGAGGATTATTTTCATGTGCTGCAGCAATCCTTGCCATCCCTGTGAGGAGCCCTCCCTGATGGACTGCTTAATGGCTCAGCACCCAGCAGCATGTGCAGGATGTGGCTCTTGGGTGCTCTTTCACTCAACCAGTGTGTTGGCCCCAGGAAGGACTTTCATCTGGGACACCATCATTCTGGGTTCAAAGTCTAGCTGGGTGGCAGACATTATTTTATGCGTGTAAAGCCATTTATTGTCTCTGTGCTTTATGTCTGAGGTGAGGAGAATGATGTTTCACTCGTAAGAGACTAAGGTAGTATTAATTTGGTGAGGTGTTCAGAGGATGACAGAACTGCATCAGTGTTTAGATTTAGAAGCATCTCACCTGTACCTATATAAGATGTAAGAGATATTCATTGGGTGGGCACTGTGTCGGGGCTTTAAACAGAGGTGGACCATGGTTTGTGTCTGCAAGCTCAGAAGAACAAGCCTCACACTGCAAGGTTTAAGTAGAGCTTTCACTCAGCTCAGGAGTAAAACCTTCCTCTTGCTTCCTTGTCTGCCTCTGGATGGCTTAAAGGCATTATAGAATATTTTTTCTCAGAAAAAAAACCAACACCTCTGCAGAAGACAAGATTAAAAAGGTCGATTCCTGTCATAGGCTACAATTGAATTTGGAGCTGAAATTTAAGAGCAGCTGCCTCAGCCCAATATATGGCTGGTAAAGTGAAAGCCCGCCAGACACAATATCTACCCGTTTCTCTATTTGTCTGTCTATCAGGTACTTACTCTATTTTATGGCCCAATCAAGAGAGGAAACAATAAATACACAAGTGTCTGTGAACTACTTTCCCAAGGACAGTTGGTGGAAGCCGCTCCTGTCATTAGGATGGCAATCTTGAGGACTGACAGCCTGCTCTCTTTCTGTAGATATCTGCAGGACCCCTTGTCTGCCACTCTCTGCTCTGCTGACGTGAGCCACATGCCAGGATGAGCAGGGAGATGTCTCTCCCCAGCCATGCCAGCTCTGCCCACATCCTTGCCCAGCACTGCTACGGCTCACTCCCTCACCACGTGGGAGCAGGGACAGCATTTTAGGAAAGAAAATGCAATCCCAGACACAAAAGAGGGAGAATGGCTAAAGCCAGGTCTGCCTCAAAAGCCCAGGCAGTGGTGGAGTCCCCATCCCTGGAGGGGTTTCAAGGCTGTGGAGATGTGGTGCTGAGGGACGTGGGTTAGTAGTGACGTGGCTGTGCTGGGTTAATGGTTGGACTTGATGAACTTAAAAGGTTTTTTCTAACCAAAACGATTCTATAATTCCATGAACTACTGCACCACTGAATGGCTGGAGATCACTGATGTTTATCTGTGCAGGAAATAGGGCTGTCTTCATTCTGCCTTCATGTTGCTATGCCACTTGCAAGCAAGAGCAACCCCTTCTGAAATGAAACCAGTGAACGAGTGAGCCGGAAGAGCTATCCAATAACTTGAAAGGCTTTGACTTTGTGTATTATATCACATCTTCCCTGTAAATATATGTTGTTGTAATGGTAGCTCCAGTACTTCTTTTATGTCAATAATGTACTGTTAAGTCCCTCAGTGTGATGTGTGCACAGGTAAATTAGGCTGATTAGCCCTTCAAGAGGGGCTAATGGAAATCACATTAACACTGTTTAAAAAATAGGTAAATACGGAAATATTTTGGAAGTGGGCAAATATTTACCATCAGTCATGTGCTTCTATGAACAAACCTTCTTAGAGTGGCCACTGATGCCACTGTCTATAAAGAGCTGAGGGTGAGGAGTAAAAACTGGTGTTGATAATGGTGTGGATGATGGGTAATGTCGATCTTTTGCTTTACAACCGATGAACTCGTTCATACGATACAGCACAGGAATTGTACTTTCAGGATTAGCTAAAAGGAATGAAGTCCATCTTAGGGCAATGAATACAGACCAGACAACTTGGCAAAGCCTCATGATTCCTAATGTAAAGGCTTTCATCAGGTATTTCCATCACTAACATTGTAACTGTAATGCTTGACTCAGAAGAAAAGTGGTGAGGCTAAAGGATGGAATGAGCACAGTTATCTCCAAAGCATTTATATGGCCATTCACGGTAACAGCCTGTGCAAGATTGAGCTGTTTTGTAATCTTCAGGCTTTCACTAATATCATGATAAGAGCAAGCTGAGTGGCTTCTCCTTTGAAAACATCTGCAGTTCTCTCTCCTGGGTAACTACAGGCTGATCCTGCAAGGAGTTTTAAAGTAACTCCAGGAAGGAAGTTACTAGAACAAGGACTTCTTGTACCCAGAGATGGTTCTCGTTGTGCTCACAAGGGTGCATCCCACAGGCAGCTTTCCAGCAAAAGGGAATAATTCCAGTTGGAAATGTGTGGAGGCAACAGGCTAGAATGGTGGGCAAGTAACTTTGAAAAAAATCTGCATTTTTCTAACACAAACTTCTACAAGATGTAAATGTCCAGACTTTTAATCAAACAAAATTTCTTTTTGGTGGGTGTTGGTCTCTCCTCCCAAGGAACAAGTGATAGGACAAGAGGAAATGGCATCAGGTTGTGCCAGGGGAGGTTTAGGTTGGACATCAAGAAAAACTTCTATATTGAAAGGGTTATCAAAGACTGGATCAGGCTGCCCAGGGAAGCAGCTGAATCACCATCCCTGGATGTGTTAAACAGCCATCTAGATACGGTGCTTAAGGACATGGTGTAGTAGTGGCCCTGGTGGAGTTAGATAACAGATAACTTGATGATCTTAAAGGTCTTTTCCAACCATAGCAATTCTGTCATTAATAATAATACTGTCTGATGTCTCTTGACATCTGATGTTTCTATAGCCTTCGCACACAGCATTAGCTTCTTTGTTCCATAAGAAGGGAGGGATTTTTAAAATCAACTACGGCACCAGTTGGCCTGCAAAGCAGCAGCTTCATTGCTTAAATTGTTCTTTTCCAAGGTCGGAAGGAAATCACCTTCTCTCCACCTACAGCATTGCACTCTTGGCATGGAACATCAGTTATGGGTAGGATTTGTAATTTCCCTCAGATACATGAATCACAGTCATTACCAAATGCAGTAGTCCTGATTGGAGGGCAGGGGGTGTGGGATAGGAAACCAGTTTGATCCAGCATAGCAAATCCTCTGTTTAAGTTGGGAATCCTCCAAATTCCCATCATCTGTGTCTCAATACCATTACTGTGTCTTCCCAGATGAAGGAAAACATACCACGTCTTTACATGTCTAGCTAAGAAGAATTGGTTTCTATCACCAGTGAGTTAAAATTGCCAATGTAGATAGTAACTTCAATTGCAATTTGGATACTGAACTCAGAAAAAAAGGATTCAAAACAGCAGCTTTTTATCTACTATCTTGGGATGCTGTAGGAGGGCAGCAGAATCCAAACAGCTGGTGTATGTGGTTTTTCTCTGCACTTGAAATCCTTTTATTGAAGAGGGAGGAAAAAAGTGGAATTTCAAAATCTGTGTATCTAATGAGAGAAAGTTATGTTTGTGTCTGATCTTGAAAGAAATGAAAAACCACCCGTCGCCGTGGTACAGAGTTTCTTCTGTACCTCTGCCAAGGTCACTGAATGCATAACTCCAGGGAGACTACAGACCTTGAAAGAGAGCAGCTCTGCTGTTCCCCCACAGCAGCTCTCTTAGGACTCAGAAGGGCGAGAGAGTTTTCTTGCCATTACAAAACTGCTAAATACAGCTGAAAATGTTTTTCATACATTTGGCAGTTTGAGGTCTCACCTCAACAGACCTACCAGTACCTGAGAGATTGCTGTGGACAGGAAGTCAGTATGTCCGTGCTCCTTTCCCAAGATCCTAGGTCTCCTTGCTTCAGAGATCCCACTGTGAGCTTTCTGTGTTGCAGTCTTTCAGCAACTGGGCTTGTTGTCAGGCTTTTTGAATTCAGGTCAGTCTGTTCTCTGTTTTTTTCCATCTCTACTTTGCAAGGCAGTGCTATTGAGTGCATGCATGAGTTAAGCACTTCAAAAGTAGTCCTTTCTCCAGCCAGCACCCTTCCCCTGAAGTAACCCGTATGATTTCAGAAGTTTTACTGGGATAGAAGAACATCAAGGTGTCAAAACATAAAATCTTGGTGGGAAAAAAATAGTTCTGTTTCAAGGCACCCAGGAGATCTCCTGTGTGCACCTGCCTAAGTGCCTGTTGGTACATCTGTCTGCCTGCTACAGACCCTTGAGTCCCAGATAGACATTTGGAGATGAGAGCTGTGGTCTCTTGGCACAGTATCCTAGTATTGTGGTGGGGAGCCTGAGTAACCTGAGTGCTTCAGCTCCACGTCCAAAGACACCCAGAAGTGTCTTTCTCCACCAGTGGAGTTCTCGGGCTTTCCAAGTTGTTTGTTCGTGGAGAAAATGATGGCAATAGAGTGGAAGTTTATCAGGAGAGTCAGAGGCTTGTAAGGAAGATGAATGTCTCTTGAAGAGGAGGCTAGGGGAAATCTAATGGCAGCCTAGAACTGCTCCGAAGACAGTTGCAAAGACGATAGAGTCACATTCTCGGGAGTGGCAGACCGTATGATGGGGGGCAATGGCCACAGACTCTGGCTTAGGAGGTTCAGGACAGACATTAGGAACAACATTTCCCGAGGTGATAAGTACAGCACCAAAGCATTTTGTCCAGCAAGGCTGTAGAATCTCCATCCTTGGAGGTTTTCAGTATTTGAAAACAATGGACAAAGCTATGAACAACTTCATATATGATATTCGAGGTGGTGTGATATTCATGTCTGATATTCAAGGTGAGGCTTGATGAGGCTCTGAGTAAGCTGATCGAGTTGAGGATGTCCCTGCTCACTGCAGGGAGGTCAAACTAGATGACCTTTAGAGGTCCCTTCTAGCCCAAACCATTCTATGATTCAAGCAGTGTTGGTGATAAACATGCTTTTAGCAGGAGGTTGAACAAGACACCTCTCAAGGGTGCCTTCTGACCTACACTTCTATGCATCTGTGGTGATCTGAAAGCTTCCAGGAGTCCTGCTCTACTGACCAGCAGGATCACAGGCAGGAACAACTTACTTATCTTTCAGAAAAGGGTAAACAATACCCACTTCTCCTCCCAGGACAGCCATAATTTTTCCCTCCCTTTCCTCAGGTTGCACACTTACTGAATTTCCTCTCTGTGAGAACTTCAGAGAGGACTGAGCTGATGGCAAGCATTTCACATCTGCAGGTTTCCTGTGGGATGGCATTAAGAATAGTTGTTCAGCCTCACTGTCACAGCCAGGCAGGCAGTGAAGGGACACAGCTAGAGAGCTGAGATCTCCAGCACATGCCTGCCCCACGATTCATTGCACTCTTGCAGCAGATGGGCCAGCAGATGAGTGGCGAGACACAGTAACAGGTTGCCCAGAGAAGCTGTGGATGCTCCATCATTGGATGTTGTCAAGGCCAGGCTGGATGGGGCTTTGAGCAGCCTGCTGTAGTGGGAGGTGTCCCTGATCTTTAAGGTCCCTTCCAACCCAAGCTATTCTATGATTTCCAGGCATCCTCACTTCCAAACACCCCAGCTTCCAGAGTGGGATTGTTCTTACCTTCAGTGTTCTGACCAAGGGGAAATTCAAAGCCCTGATCTCTGTCTCCCATTTTCTTGCTTCAGAAGCACACAGGTTATCTCTCAGAATCAGACCTGCCATTAAGAATATTCACAATAATCTCTGCAGCGTTGCCAGAAAACCTTGCTGCTGCCTGCACTTTACTTCAAACAAATTAAAAGACTTGCCTTTGATTTATTTATTTATATATATCTATATATTTAAGCACTCAGCAGCAACAGCAATGCAGTCTGAGCATGTAAAACAGCTCTGCTGAGCACACCAGCTGAGTCACTGCTTTTTGCCACAAACCCCTCGCAGCAGAAGCTGGAGAAATCAGTAACGCTGTGCAGCTTGGTGAAAGTGCTGAAGCTCTACAAGGGTCTTCTATAGAAACACACCGAGTGTTCAGAGCAGGAAAAGCAGCTCACCTCATTAACACTTCCAAAACACCTTTAAGTTTCATTTGCCAGACACACCGAGGTGCAACCTCCGTGTTGAGGGAAGGTGATGGGTGAAGAAATATCAGAAGTGGAAGGGAGGGAAACGATCAGCTTTGAGCATCCTCACTGAGCCTGGGAAAACTGTTTATTGCATCTTGATTCTGAATACGCAGCCTGAATAAATGCACAGGTTCTGCACTGGGCTCTTCTTAAACGGTAACTCAGTGGTGGGAGGGCAGGAGTACCACAGAGCAGCTGAATGCCCTCTCCCCTCTTGAGTCACCCTGTGAAGCCTGCTCTTTCTGGGAGATTGTGGTTCTGTTATCCTCTGTGGAGGGGATGAGAAGGTGCCAAAGCCCACGGGAGTGAGGGAGACCACACCACTGTCAGCATCTCTGCAGAGACAGCTCTCAGCCTGCAGCGTGGCTGGAGTCAAGACTCAAGTTCACAGCCTGTCCCAGTCTCCTTACACACACACTCCACTCTGAAAATCTCTTCTAAGATGCTTGCCTCTAAATATTAGCCAGGCATGCTGCTCCTTCTTTGTCAGCTCTGCAGAACTTGCTATATATCACAGTGATTTATTGTCTTACCAGCGCTAACATATAGAAGACTCACTGAGCTTTTCACCAGGGTAAACACATTAAAGCATAACCCCAGCCATCCACTATGCATTTCTTCTGTCCAGAGGCAAATTTATATGAAAATGGCCAAGTCTCTCTTTGTGTACACAGTTCCTCTCTTTTCCATCTTGCATCAAAGTCCCCGCTCATCTCACTTTTTCCCTCTTCTCTTTTTTAGTTTTGATCTCTGAACAGGCAGAGGCTCCATTCAGGAGTGTAAGACTTTCCATGGCCAGTAAGCAGATGTTCTTTGTTTGACATCACATCCCAGCACATACTTATCTGCCAGCATCTTGTGATTATAATCACACGATTCTTCTAATTGTTACAATATCTTCTTTATTCAGTTATGCACCTGGTCCATGGAAACTTGATTGCATCCCACAGGGCATTGGAGCTCTCTGATATTTTTACGTCTGTGATTCTGCAGTCTGTGTAAACTGCTTAGCATGAGGTGAACAAAGCAGTGAAGTTATAATTCGAGATATCAGTCCAGTCCCCTCTTCTTGGGCCAAAAGAAGATGTCTGGGATGCAATAGTAACCCAGTGGTTTATCCTGCTTGGGGATAAAATGACAGCGGGGTGAGGTTCCTCCATCATTAAATATGTTAAATATGAAAGTGTAATGGCTGGTGTCCTCAGAGCATCAGCAGGACGGGGTGGTGAGCCCTTAGCAATTCACTTTGTGCAGTCAGCTCTTCTGGGATAATCATCCCTCACTGTGTATTTTCTCCTTTCCATCTTCTTTCCTGCAGAGGGAAGAGTGCAGCTCTTACTCTTCTCAGCAATTTTCACAGTAGTTTCTTCAGTTTTGCTTTAAAAGCACCCTCGACTTCTTCTCCCCCTGCCCCCTACGTACTCTCAGTCTCCCTTTTTACAGACAGGAAAATCAAACTTCCAGTATGAAGGAGGTTTGTAGTTTTGCTTCTTCTTTTTTTTTTTTTTTTTTAATGCAAACCTCTCAACATACAGGCAAGGCTCCTGCAGGCTTTCAAAGCTGCTCACAGGTAGCAAGTAATGTGAGGTTTTTTTGCCAATCCACTTTTGTGCTGATTGACTGAACTAAGTTTCTTTTCTATTATTGTGCATTTGCCTTTGAAGAACCATCTCCAGGAGGGTTCATTGCTCTCCCTCTGAGCTGCTACACTACTGTACACCTCTAAACGCACCGTGTACGTCTCTTAGAGGCTGCATCAAAAGAACTGTGGCCGCTAGCTTGAGGGAGGTGATTCTCCCCCTCTACTCCACTCTGGTGAGACCTCACCTGCAGTACTGGGTTCAGCTCTGGGGCCCTCAGCATGACAAAGACATGGACCTGTTGGAGAAAGTCAGAGAGTTGGGGAGTTCGGAATATACAGGAATGCTGATCATGATGCCTAAATTAAACGTGCTCGTGACTATAGTGTTTCTATGGATCAGTATCTCACTAGGGAAGAAAACAACCAAACAGGAACAGTAGAAAACTAAACTGCCAAAGAGGAGAGATTTTCAGTTTCACCATCAATTATTTTCCCAGAAAACTGCTTTAAAAACAGAAAAATTCTGAAGTCTGAAAGTGTATTCATTAGGAAATTATTTTACATTACCTGGATAAACAATAAAATAATGGTATGAAGATTTTTCTGCCCTTTGAGGGATGCACTCTTTATTGAGTTTAAAATGGTAATAAACCATTGAGAGCCTACTGAGCTAGGTAATGAATGCAACACAACGATGTAAGAGTTCATTTCGGAGGCTCTATAATAGTTTCCAGAGGTTTAGGGTTTTTTTTTAATCTTAGTGGGGTTTTTATGGTTGTGCAATTGTAGTAATTGAAAGTAGATTATAAAAATGATTCTCCTCCAGACCTTTCCGGGGGAAAAAAAAACCCCAAACCAAAACGCAACAGAGATGGAATCTGAATGATGTTTCATCTGGGAATATATGGAAATATAATTTTCGTATGACATGATGGTTAGAATGCCTGTACCTGCATTCTCATTATTATAGCAAATATGCATAAAATTTAAATTGAATTGGACACGCTCTCCTGGTTCTTCTCCCATGCCCAGCAGCACAGGCAGGGCAGAGGAATGTATATCTGGCATACGTCTGAGCAGAGAGATAGGTCTTCATCACCCCATGTTCACAAGGGGTATGAAGTATTAATGTCCCCTTGAGCAGCATCTGCCCCTCTCCAGATGACAGGAGAAGCTGCGCTGATGCCAAGACCTCTCCCAAGCTATGGCCAGATCTACCATAGTCTGTGCAATGGGAATACATGGGGATAGGGGCTCATCTTCTACCTGGTGAGGAAAGTGCAGAAGACTTTCTGTTCATGCTGAAGAGAGGAGGGGAGGAACTAGGTATAATGCAGGAGGATAGAGAGTGTGAATAAGGAATTTTACAAGATGAGCAGACAATACCACAAGGCTAGAGGAGGGCAGGGCAGCTCTGGGAAGTTCATGTGCAACAGAAGGTATTGTTCTGGGTCCTACTATTGGTTGGAGAAAGAGGCAGAAGGTGCATCTCTCTTGTTTCCAACAGTGACTGGAGCTGCTGGGCTTTGAAGAAAATGGGGGCTCAGAGCCTGAGAGTGTACATTTGTCAAGATGAGAAGAAAAAATGGATTTTGGCAGAGGAAGCTGAGATGCTGTCTCAAGCAAGATGACATGTAGCAAATGGAAGAAGGCAGGCTTAGCATCCTCACAGACTCAAGAGGTGAGAACCATGTGGACAAATCAGAATGCGAGGCTTAAGTAATCTAAAAGCTTGAGAAGAAAGAAACATCCAACTGGTGGTGAGGAGCCACAATACTTAAATCAGGAGGGCTGAAAGAGAGAGAGCTTGTGCTTCAGTGGGATTACCCACCTGCAGCAGGAGGGCAGCAGGGCAAGGATGCTGCGGGTGGAATAACTGCAGCAGAATGGGATGGGGAAGTGGGAAATCTTAAAAAAGCCTCCATTTCTTCTGTGAGAATTTGATTAGATGCCCCGAGCCCTTTTCAGTTATGCTGGAGAAGAAATTATATGCTGGCACGTCTTGGAAATGCATAGTGGCATTAATGGGAAAAGTCTGGATGATCTCAAGTGTGCTGTGTCCTATGAACGTGCAGGAGCCTGATACCAAGCCCAGTATCTTGGCAATCTCTGAAACAACACACAGAAATTACATCAAACACAGTGAGATTATACTGCCGTGTAAGCGTTTGCCAAGTTTCATTCACATTCTGTAAATAAAAATCGTTATCTGAGCCACGGTGAACTCTGAAATTGAGGAGCCGCGGATATGGATACGCTCAGGGGGAGAAAAAAAAATCTCCAGCGCTCCATCTGCATGAAAGGAGTTTGGCTGCACCAGCATCGTTAGCCGGGATAATGGGCTCTCGTGGCACAACAGAGCAGGGGTCACCTCGCCGAGAGCGGGACGGGGACGGAGTTGCCATCTGCGCGCTCCTGGTTCTCTTCACGATAACCAGCCCGGTTTCCAATCCACCCTCTGCGTGCAAAGGCACGTGCTTAGCATTTCTGATCAGCGGCATATGTGGCCCTGTTGGAGCTCGTTAGCACGTCGATGCGACGTGCCACCCGAACAGAGCCAGGCTCGCAGGACAGAGATGAAAAGGTAGGTGGAATTGGCGGAGGGCAGAGTGGGCGGCAGCAAACAGTAATTCCATACCTAGCAGCAGGGAGAGCCGTGCATTTTATTTACCATGGATTCTGATGGATGGCTCTAATAACCTCCCAATTCCAAGGCGTACAAAGAACAGTCGCGACCTGAAGCTCGGCTTTCATCGGAGCTCTGAGGACCAGCCCACAGCCGACTAAAGGCAAGGGCTGTAAGCACAAACTGAAAAGAGTCTGGACTAAGAAAAATCGAGGAAAAAGGAAACAGATTCCTGAATCAGCACTGACATTTACACGTGGAGAGAAGGTGGGAGAGGTACTATAAAAAAATGCAACTACTACTCTAGCTGATGGTTATTAAAATGCCCAGGAGAACAGACTGCATCTATAGTACTAGTACTTGTGGCTGAAAATCATGAAGGATCAGTATGGATTTGCTAATCAGGCTGAAGCTGATCTCAGGCAGGGGCAAGAAGGGACAAAGAAAAATTTAAACTGTATGGATTATAGAAAAGAAAACAGGTTCAGAGCTCTAATGTGAAGAGGAAGAAGAAAAATCTGCAGTTAGTTGTAACGTGCAAGCTGGCAGCTGCCTCTGGGTTAAGGAAAATGAAGCTTATCAATCAGGGGATAGCTTGGACTAAGACTGAAGTAAACTGTGTGGATGTCATCCCTGGCACTACATAAGCACTTAATTGCACTAGAAAGTCTGGATACGTAGAGAATGCGCATCTGTGTCTGCATCAGAATAAATAACATAACCAAAGGGAGACTGATTTCCTGCAGTGACTTTCTCTCTACTTGAGGGTCCTCAGCAGGGAGCTGAGGGTGATTTAAATACTTAGATGCATGCACAAGTCACCAAGAAAAGGGGGAAGCAGTGCCAGGGCTGATGTTGGTTTCTGGAGCAGTGGGCTGGTTTTGTGCTGCAAGCTTGGCTGGGTTTCATCTGCTTTGCTCAAGCAGAGCTTAACAGAGGAGCTTTGAATTAGGTATGAAAAAGGACTTCTTACTCAGAGTAACGTGACATGACCCAACATGAGGTGGAGCTTTGAGGTAGATCTGCTGGCACCTTTTCCTTCTGGTGAGCACATGCAAACTGTCTCATTCTCTGCAGCTCCCTTTCACTAAAGGACAAGCTCGGGTGAAGTCACTGTGGCAGCCAAGGAAACCCGAATCAGCTGCATCTGAAACAGATTAAGACAAAAAGGCTTGTAAACAAATCTTTTCATCCCCACACCCTCAACCCCCAGTTCTTCAGGGTAGTCCCTCTCCTTCAGTCTTGCTCACAGGCCAGCATCTTTTAGTGGCTTCCCAATGGCAGGGACATTTACACGGCATCTCTGTCCCTGAGATAACCTTTTCATTTCCATCACCTTTGAGGTCTGGCCGCATCTCTGCCCTGCTCAGCAGCCTCCAGCTGCCACGGCAGGCTCCCTGCTGCAGCATCTCTCCCCGAGCAGCCCAGCTCAGGGTCCACAACCATCCTCCCTCTCCCTGCCAGGGCTCTGCCTGCCTCAAGTGCAGCAGCCAAGCCTCATCTCGTAGCAAAATATATAGTAACTATAGCATAAAGGGTGAGCATTGCACATGGGACCTGGGCAGAACCAGCAGAACAGCACTGCCAGGGAGTGGGAGTGGCAGTGCAGTGCTTGTCTCGTGAAGACACTGATCTTGACATTGCTAATAAATGAGAGTAATGCCACGTGGAATGATAAAGGGTGGATATAAACTTGAAAAACTGGAGTGAGAACAGATGGCGATCAATGCACAAGAGGGGGATTAACACAGGATCAGCCAGGATACTGAACTGTGGCTACAGCTCAGCTGCTTTCTGAGCTTAGCTAAACCCAAGCTGATAGGTACCCGGTACCTGAACACAGCAGCAAACCCAGTCTGGCATCAGCCTATTCCTCCTCCTCTGCACGACCACGCTGTTCATTACTTCAGGCACACGTGTGTGTTACCTACACACGTGGAAGAAAGTTGTTTTGGTTTAGTCACCCCCTTTTCATTTTCCTGCATATGCTTCTAGTGCACGATGCTGACATCCCACCCAGGCTGGAATTCCCACCCGCTGGCCATCCCCACAGGCACGTGGTGACATTTACACACCTTTGGTTGCTTTGCAGCTGGGTAACTACATCACCTCACAGTTGCCCTTGGAAAGGTTGCAGCCCATGAATTCCGAGTTTGACAATGCTATTATCTCGGGTGTAGAGTGAGCATATCACAGCGCTGCTGAATGTGAGCACAATATGGAAATGAAAGTGCACCATAATAATCTGGTTATCTTACGTCCCACTGCGGGTTATTTATTTTTCCCTGGCTTTACCCATGAAGTCTTTCTGTTTCACGCTTAGCTTTTTTTTCCGTGACGTTTAATCAAATTTCATTTTATTTTTCATTTTGCAGGTCTCATATGGGTGTCGTTGAAACTGAAACCAATTAAGAAACATCTGCAAACATCAGCATGCCGTCGAGTGTGAACGGTGAAAATTCTTCTAAGGGAAGAGAGTGAGCTCAGCGTACACTCAACAAGTCTGGGAAAGCTTTGTGCAAACTAAAGCTGCATTTAGGTCTTCACTGCAGCTTCCAGTGTGTTGCAGTCTGGCTTGGAAGAGCACTGCAAACCGAGACAGAGCTGATCCAGCCTTTCCAATCAGCAATACTAATTAAGTTTAGCCAGCTAGTCTGGTTTGGGTATGTTGTATTTCAACAATATAGGAACATAAAGCAATGATTGCTTGCTCATGAAGGAGATATTTTAGTTTAAACTGATTTTTTGTTTCTTTTTTTTTTTTTTAATTCTCAAGATCTCACTAGAGAGCCTCGTAAAGGTTATAAGGAGACATTTTCCCTATTTCTAACCTAATTTCATTTCTTTTATACTTCATTTCCAGTCGCTGGGACTGCCATGTTTCTTTATGGGATAATTATAATATCCCCATAAGGTTTTATTACCTTAACATGCTGGTATATATTCTCAATCCTAATTCTAGTTTAATATGTATTTTTACATAATTAATATGTAGTATAGACGAGCACGTGGTGCAGCAGAGAAATTAGGCATCAGGAGGGGCTCTGAGGGAAGGACGTACCCTGTCCACATTCCCCTCCTCTCTGTAAATGTGGCCAAGAGGGGTTAGACCTGAAAATTTAGAATCACCAAGTCACCAGCTCCTTCCCACTGGTAGAACAGACCTTAACACAGCATTGTCAGCCTGAAGAAGTAGAAAAATATGAGATGAGGCTTCTACACCAGGAGTTTGAACATGCAGTTGGAAAAAAAATATATATATATAAGGGCTGAGAGGTTTTGTCAGTTTGCAAGTTTGAGGGTAAGAAACTGGGTTTGCCTTCTTTTCTTTATGCAAGCTGAACTTCTCACAAATATTATGTCATTAAGAGTTTGCACTGGTCTGAGTTAGAACAGAATTAATTCTGTTCAGTGGTGTTAATTTTCAACTCGGTCTCTTCTATCTAACTGCACTGCCTGAAGTTGAACAGCAGGTTTTCAGCTTCTGGCAGTGATAACGCTCCATGTTTGGAGCCACTACCAAGGGTTGGGATGGGTAGAAAGGCTCTTGCTTGTCCTTGCTCCTGTGCAGACCAAGGTCACTGCTAAATCT
>WUAM01000143.1:7061681-7106462 GCA_024336885.1 Actenoides hombroni | reverse complement strand
ATGCAGTAAGTAAGAGGTTGCTCCTGTGGGGAGGAGCAGCCAGGAGAAGTGACCCTAGGTGGTCACTTAGGGTGGCTTTTTTCCCAATCCGTAAGTCTCTCTCCCTTATTCCCTTTCTCTCCCTCTTTGGGAAGGTAGAGGAGGTAACAGAAAGCATCTGTCGCTTGTCTGTGGCCAGCCCAGCTCTAACTCTTGACAGAGTTGAGTGTCTAAGGTATAAAAATGAAATACTTTGATGAGGGCTCGTAGGCTAACACTGCTGGGCTCTGTACACACCAAGTGTGTATCCAGCCCAGCTCTGAAACTACCTCTGCGCTGCTGGAGCTCTGGCTGTCACAGCACAGGGGGCAGCACAGACAAATTGCCAAATGTCTCAGAGCAGTCCTGCGTGGGTTATTTTGCAGTAGACCGTGTCAAAGCCCCATTATTGCCCATCACTTCACGTAGCTGGCTGCACGCTGACCGTAGGGCAGCTCCAGGGGCTGGGTGTGGACCTGCCTGGAGGGAACTGACTGTGAGCATCATCTGTGGTTTCACAGCGAACGTGCTGTCCATCCTTTTTTTTTCTAAGCAAAGATGGGAAGCCTCTGCAGTTTGTTTTGCAGACATAAGGTTTCCTTTTTCTTTATCAGTAACAACAGACGCTGGCATGACAGCCTTGTGCTCCACAGGCTTATTTTACCTCAGGCCATAGAACATGAGCTCTTGGTCCCACCGGTGTGGCCACAAAAGGAGTCATTAATTATAATAGAAAACAAAGGCAATAGTAGGTATTACTTACAGATAATGTAAGATGCAGGATGACAAGTGCCTCAGATGAAGCAAACACCTAAGGTGTGGGTATTGCAGAGTTACCTGGCAGCACTTCCCCAGAGGGGAGCAGCCTTTACCACACTACCCCTTACTGGGGGCATGACCAATGACAGAGGGCCCTGTCACCTTCCAGGAGCACCAAGTTCACCCCCAAGACCTCTGATTATTTTCCCGGGAAAGACAATTTGAATCAGTTCAGTAAGAACGGGTTGTACAGAGAAATTTTCACATGGGGTATCTCCAGACACTACAAAATCAGTGCAATACCATCCAGAAACAACTGGAAGGGTGCCTTATGAACCAAGTAAATACCAATGGGTAAAATTAACAGCCAACTCCATGTACTAACAGTCAGTATTTTTGCATTTTTACCCTTTCTCTTTGCCGTGTAGCTCTGGGAAATGCCCATCTGTACAGGCATTCATTTTAATAAAAACTTCTTCCTTTCCTGTTCTGACATATCTCCTTATGTCTTCTCTCTTGCAATCTCACCATCTCCGCAGCGAGCTCTTTAAAGCAGTTTCTAATTTTATCTTGAGCTGTGAAGTTTTTGAAGATTCTCTGTTTGAAAAAGGCTGCAAGAAAAAAAAAATAGGCTGAACTGAATAAATAGTTCTTCTAACATTTTTATGTCTCATGAGTATAAGAGCTGTTCAGAATGTGGGAGTAGGACAAGGCTCTGAAAAAGTGATGAGCATTTGAAAGCTCCCTTGCTGTTTTCCATCTGAAACGCAGGGCTTTAGGTCAGGCAACCTCCTTAACCTAGGTCAACTTCATCACAGACGTCTGACGCTGTCCTTGTGATGCAGCAGCCCAAGGAAGAAAAGAAACGGGGCAGGAGGAGATGAGTAAGAGGGATTGGGTCATAAACTTCTGCTCCATGTAACTGCAGACATGGGAACAATGGAAATGTCTACAAAGGAATAAGTCATAATTATAGCAACAAGTCGTGTCCTGCTTTGCTGTGAAAGCTTTGAGGAAATAGTTTTACTGCTTTTAGCCAATGTATGTCTGCCTTTGGAATAACACTCACCTGTATTTAAAAAAAATACTGAAAAGCTGGGATAGAAAACAGCACGTGAGTATTATGGAGGGGTATTCCTAAATTTCTTAGCAATGTACATTATTAAAAATAAATTTAAATAGGTAACATTGCACAGATATTTTGCTAAAGTATCTCAGTGAGTGGGCTTGCTAACTGATTTTTTATTAAAACTTAGATGTTGCTCACTTAAAGGTAGTGCTTCTGTGATGGCCACAAAATAATTGGCACAATGCAGTCCATGTAGTATGGGGAAGAATTAAATTGTTGGTTTTTTTCAGCTTGGCAGGCATCGTCCTGAAACTCATATACTCTGAATGACCCTCTCAAATCCTGCACACCTATTAAAGAAAATTACTCCATTACTTGAAATCTGATAGAAAAGAAATTCTGGTACACCCTTAGACTATTTGAGGGATAAGTTATTTCCTTTTCTCATATCTGAAGCAGGTTTTTTTCCAGGTTTGTAGTTGTCTTTGCTTCCAGTGTTTTCCCAAAACACCTTTCAGTGTTGTCTGTGGGAGTAGCCACAAAGCACCAGAAACATGCCAAACATATTGATTACTGAGTTAAATGGTTACCCTGGCAACTGGAAAGCTCTTAAAACTTCCTTCCTTCCTCATGTGACTTCTTTTTATATACTTTTTTCCCTCTGGTGGTTTCAGAATTCATGGATGTCAGATAAAAGTACTTGCTCTGAGTATACAGCAGTGGGGAAAAGGTGATTCACGCCTAGATTATCTGTTCCACCAGGAATACAACTACCCACATCACTGCCTTAGTAATCCATCGCTTGCATAATGAGCAGGCAATTTTTGTAATTTTGGGGGGCAGAGAAACCCTCTCCCACCAATGTCTAAATCTATATTCATCAGATGTGATCTAAGGAAAGAAATTCAAGGACTAGAATTTTCCCAAAGTGACAAGGAGAGATGAGCAGCGTGGAAGAATTATTATTCATATAGCAACCGAAAGTTTGCTCTGCTCTGCACAGAGCAAAGGAAATTAATGTCCTCTCTCCATGGGTGGTTTTGATCCAACGGTGACTTGATGTGACAAAAGTAGTGACCTGACCAGAGGAGCAGCAGGGACCAGAGCTGGTGGCAGTGGGCTTGTGAAGTTACTCAGGCTCATTCAAGGCACAGCCTGATGATGCCAGGGCATTGAAAAGCATTGTAGTTGTGAAAGCACACATGAAGCTCATTCAGGAGCAACTTTAGGTGGCTCATTTCTCCGTCTCCTGCTTGGTTTAAGCCCTGAACACAGAAGGCTGGCTGCATACTGCTCAAGAGACCCTCGTGAACAGGCTCAGCTTTTCAACCCTTTAGATATTTCAGAAGGAATAGATTAAGCAGATGCTGGCTGGTCCATTCATTTGTAAGCAGGAACTGTAACTGGACTATGAGGAAAGGGGGAAACATGTAACAATGATTACATTAGGGTTTGGGGTTTTGTTAGAAGAAGGGAGTCTAAGCCAGCAATTCAGAACACAGGGCACTACTGTTCAGGCTTTGATATGCTGATTTTTTTTCCTTCCCTGAACAAATGGTGGTGGGGTTGGTTTTTTTTTTTTGTCCTTTTATGCTGGCTTTCCAAATAAAAATGGATTTGAAAAGCCACAATTACAGAGGTTACAAATAACACACAGCAACACAGCTGGCACTGGAACATTTCCAGAATATAATCACCTGTCGCGCGCGCTAATTCCCACTGAGATGAGGGCCCATTATTTCCAGTGGGGTCCGACAGATCTATTGTTACAAATGTCATCTCTTAATGGAGCAGGTTTGGAATTGTCTGAGCCCTGGCCTGCTTTCCTATGTCAGCTTGTGTTAAGAAGGTATGTTGTTCCTTTGAATGATGGCTTTTTATTTGTCCCAGGCTAGTATTGGCAATAGAAGGCTGAAGAAAATGTGATTAAGCTACATGGAACCACACATTAGCTTGCTATGAAAAGAAATTACACAAGCAAAACTTTCCAGTAAACATAATCCTAAGGAGAACTGAATAGGGCGTAAAGTGTGGGGAGGAACACGGTGGTTAATTTTTATAGGTGGAATATTACTTCAGTGCAACAAAAGGCAGTTCTCTAACTCCCTTTATTTGAACAGATGTTTGCCTTGTGTTGTCCTTTGTGTTCTCAGGGCTTTTCTGTCAGTCTTGAGTAGGGCTTGGCTAATGCCCTTCTAATGCAGTCTCCTTTAATTTCATTATTTTCTGATTGAAAAATACGAACCTCTCTAGTAAGACAGCAGTGTTTCTCTCACATACAAGAAGTTGCTGTCGCATCTATAAGCAGCCTTCTGCTGAGAAACACAAAGAGGCTAAGAGCAAGCGCTAACGTTTTGACAGGCACCAGTCACGGGACTTAATAGTAGCATCAAATTGACATCCCTCGTAGGGGAAGGGATGAGTCCTCAAAGGAAGCATGGCTTCACTTTCCTGGAACTGTCAGCGCTTTCCTTTGCACGGCACCGATTTGGGGACGTTGGATCAAAACAGCGCAGTCGGTTTCAGGATCACATCCCAGCCTGGCTGGTGTCGCTAGAGCCGTGTTTCCGATCGCGCTCGCGGTCGTCTGCTGCTGCAGCAGAGCCCGGTGCTCCTCTGGAGGCCTCTGCCTGTCTGCTGCCAGTTCCCAAGGGAGCACCGTCCCGTTAAAATGGCAATATGAGGACCGTTCGTCATCAGATACCAGAAGTTTGTGTGATTTTTCCCATCCGTGCTTGGCAGCAGCCAAGCTTATTGCACTAAACCCCACGTGTTTTTAGTGCTGGCAGCTCTGAAGAACCGATGTGCTCGCAAAAGCCAGGTGAGTTTAGCTTCCCTGCAAGGTGGGAAGGTCCCCTGATGCCAAGGATATCCCACATCCCAGCAGGCTGTGCCAGCTGGGTCTGGCAAAGGCTGAGAGGTTCCCAGAGAGGCTCTGCCTCCCCTCGCCCCTGCCCTGCTGTGCTGCTGCCTCCCCTCCGTGGGCGAGCAGTGGCTGCTGCTGGAGCCTTGGCTGCCAAAGGTCCTTCCCCGTGCGTTTGGCAGCAGATGTTCTGTGGAAGTCGAGCAGTTCCCCCAGCCTCTGTCAGACTTCCCAAAGCCTGGGCCAGGCAGGATTTCACAGAATCCCAGCACAGTGGGGCTTGGAAGGGGTCTCTGGAGATCATCTGGTGCCACCACCCTGCTCCAGCAGGGTCACCCAGAGCAGGAGTCCCAGGGTCATGTCCAGGTGGGTTTGGAATCTCTCCAGAGATGGAGACTCCACAACCTCTCTGGGCAGCCTGGGACAGGCTCTGACACCCTCAGGGCAAAGTTTCTCCTCATGTTAATTCAGATGGAAACTGCTGGGTTCCAACTGATGCCTGTCACTGGGCACCACTGACAAGAGTCTGTCCCCATATTCTTACCCCTGCCCTTTAGCTATTGATCAGCATCGATCAGATCCTCTCTCAGTCTTCTCCAGGCTCACCAGCCCCAGATTTGCATGGAGCTGCAGCAAGAGCCCGTAGCTCCACGTACACATTTTTGTGTTTTATCACTTCCTTTCATTTCCTCTTCTCTCCGTGGATTAATAACAGGCTGATGTGTGGCCATGAGCTGTACCTTTTACGAGCTGTATCCCAGAAGGGCCCTGGGCACGCACAGCAGCAGCCAGGGCTGCCACACGTCCCGCAGCGCAGCTCTTTCAAAAGCAGCACCTCCAGGGCAGTTGTGGGGAAGAGATGCTCCTGCCTTTCAAGTGTGTCTGCGTCGGGGGTGTGCACGTGTAGGAGTTGTTCTTATTACTCACTCCTTGAAAGTGAACAGCGCAAGTTATGCCGGAATAGATGAGGCATTAAGCACAGGCTGCGGCTTATTGGATGGGAAGCGTGTTGGTGCTAGGTGGATATGATTGACCCAACAACCTCCTGTGCTCCCAGCCCTTCTCGTGGAGATGCTGGACCCAGGCTATTCTTCTGTTGAGTATCTGCCTTTTAATTTTCTCTGTTCTTTTTCTTCTCCAGGCCTAGTGATCATCTGTTACTTATTATATGGAGAGGACAAATTTCCTTCGTTACTCGACCTGAAGCCCTTAAGTCGATACTGCTGCTGGAAGCCCTGGGAAGAAGGTAAGCTTGGGAGATGGTGGTTCTTGCTGAAGGCCACAGCTAATTCCAGGTGCCAATATGGGAGTGTGGAGGGGTGCAAGAGGTGAAAGGAGGGAGCACTCAAACCAGCATAATCAGCAGATGTGGCTTGTTATCAGCAACGTTACTAGCAAAGCCCAGGAGTTTTAGCCCTTCTTTATCATTTCCTCATAAAATAGCACAAAATAAAGTGCTGTTTGGTTTTGCATAAGACATTTAAAGGACGGTGTTTTCACTGTTCTCATGATTTTTCCTCCCTGATTTGAAGATTGTCTGTTCCATGTGGGCAAGTCTGTGCCCAAACAAGTTATGCTCTTATCTTATGCAGCCAGAAAGAAACCCAAAGCCTACAGTTAGCATGCAGGCTATGTGTAAACTGGACTCCTGGCGTGACACAAATCCTGCCTAGGATGCGCAGAAAGGCTCCTTATGTTTTTGTTTTCAAGTACATCAAGTCTTTTTCTGACTCCATCAGCTGGTCAACAAAAGATACTGACTCTCTAGATGAATGTTGGCTCAGTAATACTGCACAAAGGATCTGAAATTGCCCCCCCATCTCCAGATGTGGGACTTATCTGGTTCTATGGCAAAGTTGTTCTTTGCAAAAAATATGTCAGAGGGGACAGTAACAGCAATTTGTACTTGTAGGTAGTAACCTAATAGCTAATGGAAGTAGGAAACCAGAATATGGGTTTCTTCTTGGGCTCAGTTCAGGCACGCATTGACCAGCTCCCCCTACACCTCCCAGTCTTGATGGTATAGGAGAGGTCAGGTAAAGAAAAAGCAAGACACTTGCGTTAATTTGTGCCACTGTACGGAAAGTGAACGATACTCAAGAAACCAGAAAGGGAGAGTTCTATAATGAACAAACATCCCATTAAGTTCAGCCTGGAGAAGCAGAATAGCCAGAGAAATTGGTGCTGCTGCTTTATATTTGGTGCAATGCCCTTTAACCCAGAAAGGCATAGCTGGTACCTCAGCAGGCTCATGCAGGGCTAGATCAGGCATCCTTCACAGCACAACACTGTGCTACAAACACTTGTCTCAAATTGTGGAGCAATTTGTCCTCCTAGGAATTCTGATGTACCTCAGAAAGCCTTTTTTCCATTCATGCTGTTATGAGCTATATACAAGTTGTTTCAGACGAAGCAGAGTTTATTGTATCTGCTGTGTTAGGTGCTTCCACATGAACCCCAGCCTTACTGAGCTTTACAGATACTGAAGAAGGCAGGGCTTGCTACACACTATTTGCTTTTCACAAGGAAGTAGCTAAGGATTGTTTAAATATTTTATTTTCCATTGTAAATAAAACATACAAATTATACATACCCTCAAAGTAAACAGAAAAATGAAAGAACCAAATGAAATTGGTACTTAACTTGACTCTACTTAATTGAAGGCTCAGATGCACAAAATAGTTTGCATAAAAAAAAAACCTAGCACAGATGATTTCCTCTATACTGATAAATTGCAAATCCTTTCAGCAGAAACTACTGGTTATCACAAACTCCATAATCCAGTGGGTTTTCCAGTCAGGCCTCAGTCTTGTGACGATTTAATGTCCTGGAATAGCTTTGTTTTGCACGACTCAGGCCTTTGACTTCAGCTCTGATTCATGTACACGTATGAGCTGCTGACTGCAAGAGAGGTAGAAAGACGACCTTGGATTTGAGTAATTTGATTGTAAACTCTTTGATACATCAGAATTACACTTGGGGAATAGCATTTTGCAAATTACTGGCACTTGATGGTAGGAGACACCTCCATACAGTTCTGTGTCATCTCTGTCATCTCGCACAATCATTAGAGATGTGGATTGTGGTTTAGGCACCTCCTCCTCCAGCTTGCTCACACCAGGACTTAAACTAACAGCAGAAGCAAAGGAGGAGAGAAACATGCAGAAGTCACTGAAGACACCGCCAACAGCCTGTGTTTTCTTGCATGTGAAATGAGCTCCCTCATCCTTGCTATTTATCTATATTTCCCTTTACTGAAAGAAGCCAAGAGAGCAGGAGATCAAGAAATTAGGAGAGGAGCACTTGAAATGCAATGGAACAGTTTTAAAAATAAACTCAGCTGGAGATTTGAAAATTAGGAATGAGACCAAATTAAAGAATATCAGCCAGTAGTTCATCACAGCCAATACTTTTGAATTCCTCACTTTTCAGATCCCAACTGTAGGATTCTCAAGGAGTCTGAGTCTGACAGTGCTCAACATCAGACCTCTGGAAATCTGTTCTCTTTCATCAGCACTAAACTGGGCACTGAGGATTACTACTTGCTTTAGAAAAGTATTAGTGTTTGTGAATATGCCCCGCAGAACATAAATACTTGTCTTTTTATCCTCTTTTCCCTCCCTTTTTATGCTTCTACAGTTATTTAGTCCCTGGCTGCCAAACCACAGCATCAAATTGAGTCTTCTATTGTGGTTTACCATAAGAGTATGCTTTAGGGTGGAATAAACTGAGGGATTAGTCCAGTAAAGGTACCTATGAGTAACTTCATGCGTGGAGGAAGTGTAATCCCATGAGTTTTCCTCCACATTACAGGCAGGTTGCAGATGGACCCCAAAATTAGAGCTAGCCCTTGTTTCAGCTGCAGATACCTGGGTGTGCCTGTTGTCAGGTTAATTCAGGCTTTAGCAGAATCCATGAAAAATATGTTCTTTGTGCAAAAAACAGCCCGTTTCCTTCAGCCCCTTGAATCTGACAGATGTTCAAAACCCTCTGAAGATCAGGCTTGTGGCGAGAAAACACAGGTGAGTAAAACTGAAGGCAAAATCCCAGCTTCATAAAAACAAACGGAAAATGTCCCATTGCCACCCATGGAACTGAGAGGTCTCCCGAAGCGGCTTTGTACCAGAGCACTTTCTAAAAGCAGCCTCTATGCATCAAAGCTAATTTATTATCTGGTCAGGATCTGGGTGTGCCAGTCACCACTCCAGAGCAGGCTGGAAGCTGGCAGAGTAGCTAATTACTCTCGCTAAGTGAAATCTGCTGACTTGCTGAATGGGTCGTAGCTGTTATTTCAGCTCTGAGCTCAGAAAAGGGTTTGCTGGGGCTGACTCTCCTGGAATTTGGGTTTTCAGTTTTGCTGTGCTGCAGGAGAGGTCTCATTCTTCATTCCCAGAGGCAGTTCCCTGGACTTCGTGGTAGCAGTAGCCACGGGGAGGTAGTAATTAGTGTAGTGCCCGGCAGACACCATCCTCTTTCAGAACACTGTTCATCTCAAGCTACATTTGGAAGGAGGCATCACTATCCCTGCTTAACTTCACTTAAATCGCTGCTTAATGGATTATATCTGGATGTTGAGGTGAACGCTGAGGCTTCCACCTCAGTTAAAATCTACCACAAAGAAGTACTAGCTTAGCTAAAAAACGCTGATGTTGCCGGTGAGCACCTGACACGGTCTCACCCAAGGCAGCAGAGAAACTAACACTGATTTGGATCTGGCAAAGTAGGAAGACCAGAGGACAACTTCAAGACTGCTTTTTCCATTTCCAGCTTCATTGAAAATAATCTCTGTCACTATGCACAAATTTATCTTAATCTCTAAGTGCATATTCTAAAATAATGGGGGTTTAAAAATTGTTTAGGGAAATGACAGTGGTCAGCATTTGGCTTATAGTTTATATCACAGTTAGGGTGCAGGTAGAGGCCTCCTAATGACTGTTCAGCAGTCTCTTTTATCTGTAAAATACCTTTCTGCCTGAAGAGGTTACTTGCAAATGACTGGATGGATGCAGTCATCACATCTGTGATTTTGGTGACTCCTGTAGGTCGAGACTTTCTTAAGTTTATGACATATGTAGAACCAGGGTACATGCAGGGGAGTCACCCAGGCCACGGAAGAGCTCTCTTTTCCCTTACAAAGTGGCTGAAATGAGGCAGTAAAGAATACAGCATCCAGTTTGCTATTCCAAGACCAGCTACTAAATAGTATCTTGTCCTCCTAAAAAGAAAAAAGAAAGAGCAGTTACTGTCTTTTACAGAGTTTCGAGTGCCCTTTAAATGACAGAAGTGTTTGCCCACCTGCAGAAGCCCTCTTACAGCAATAATTCACCCTGCCAAGTGCTCGGAATTCCTTGGGAAAATCAGGTTGCAGGAAAATGCATCCCATCATTTTTTCGGGAGCAGTATTCCTCAGCTCTCCCCGTGAGATCATTCTGAGGGCAGGAGCCAGCACTGAGCTGAGCCTGCCAAGCCTTTTCTGACCTAGACTGGTTGGCCAGGGCTCCCAGCAGGCCCCGGTGCAGTTCGGGATAAGCGGAGAGCAGCTCACCCTCCCCTCCCGTGGGAAGGAGGCCACCAGGAAGGGCAGGCAGAGGGACAGCTTCTGAGATTCAGCATCCCCCAAATATCCACAGAAGTAGAGCAGAAGAGCAGAGCCTGTGCTGCTGACCCTGGTATACCTCCTTCTTTACACCATTGATGCTTTTTTTTGCAGAGTATTTATATATTAAATGATGTCTTTGCATTTCAGCACTGGCCATACCGGGGGAGATAAAAGCTTTACCGCGCTGGGTTTGGCTGGGCTGGAACTAATGCTCTTCACGGTAGCTGGTATGGAGCTGTGTTTTGGATTTGTGCTGGAAACAGTGTTGGTAATTCAGGGATGTTTTAGCTGTTGCTGAGCAGAGCTTACACAGAGTCAGGGCTTTTTCTGCTCTTCACCCCACCGGTGAGTAGATTGGGGGTGCCTGAGAAGCTGGGAGGGGACCCAGCCAGAAAAGCTGACCCCAGCTGACCAAAGGGATATTCCAGACCATATGACATCATGGTCAGCATATAAAGCTGGGGGAAGAAGAAGGAAGGGGGGGATGTTTGGAGTGAGGACATTTGTCTTCACAAGTCACTATTAAGTGTCATGGATGGCTGAACACCTGCCTGCTGGTGGGAAGTGATGAATGAATTCCTTGTTTTGCTCCACTTACATGAGTGGCTGTTTCTTTACCTCTTGAACCGTCTTTACTCAACCCTTGAGCCTCTCACTCTTCCAATTGCCTCCCCCATCCCGCCGGGAGGAGTGAGTGAGCAGCTGCATGGGGCTTAGTTGCTAGCTGGGGTTAAACCACAATGCTCACCTGGTCCACTGACCAGAACTGACCAGAAGCAGCTGGCTTGGGAGAGCACAGGAACACGGGGAAAGCAGCAATACGTCCTGCTACACTCCCTCAGCACTGCCTCCAGCAGTGTCTGGCTCAAGGGCTTCCTGACCCACATTTGCACACGCGTGTGAACGAACAGACCCCTGTGCACAAAGGGCTTTTGGGAGGTGGCAGTGTCCAGTCCTGCCCCTGTCCCTCTGCCAGGTCATGACCCGGTGTGCTCAGCAGCAGCCTGCAGCCGCTTGCCTGGGATCTGCTTGCTCATAATGCAATGAATTGTAAGGACTGAAGCACATGTTCAAACAGGCTCTGAGCTGTGATGCTCAAGTCTACATTTGTAGCCAATTTTTACTTTTTTTCTGAACCTGGCTGTGCTCTCAGTGCTCTCGTTCAGTCTCAGGCTATGGTTTGTGTTTTGACCATGAGCCCAGAGCCTGACTGAAGAGGATCTGTTGTTCTCTTTTCAGACTACCTCAGATAGCAGTGCTCCCAAAGGAGGAACTTTGTGCCTTTTGAAGCGGCTCTCCCTCCCAATGAAGTCTCTCATCCCAAATGACCTCAGAAACAGCCATGTGAAGCAGTTCCTTCTAACAGGAAGCTCAGCCTGAACACAGGTCTCAGTATGTGTGAGCTTCAGCTGCTTTTTTGCAGAAGTCAGAAATACATATTCAAATACCCAAGAAGCTGGCAAACCCCACCTTGCCTCCAAGCACTGGAGGAGGAGAGGAGAAGGAGGAAAAGACTGGGAGGAGCACGCCTGGCCACAGCAGCTACCACTGATTCAAGGCAAACCTCAGTGGGGCAGTTCATGCACATCTCCTGAGAACCAAAATGCATCATTTGTGTATGTCATCGATCAGGAATTATTTTACAAACCTTTAATCTACGCTTATTGGTGAAGCAGAGTACGAAGGGGGTGAGTGGTAGTTAGCAAAGACTGGAAGACAGAGCTGAGGCAAGATCCAGCCCCACAGACCATAGTCCCTGGGCATGTAGTGTACGTGCTGCTGTGCACAAAGGAGCTGGGTGCCTGTTTCACCTTTGAGGAGTGAGAATATTTCTCTGGAGTGAACAAGTTATGGGGACAGACACTTGAACGGGACCTTTTCTACAAGAAAGTTAGCATTCCCTCTTACCTTCAGAGCTGTTCCCCTTCTCACTTGTGTTGACAGGCAGGCTTTCTGGAAATAGGTCCTCTCCCGATGATATATGGGTAATTTTTTTGCTTAGGTTGACGTCAGAGTTTAAAAACTAGCCATTTCTATTGTCACTCCTTACCAAGGCGAACAAATAAGTACAATGAACTTAGTGCTCTGAGGACCTATTTGACATTTCATTGTCAGCACAGCAATAAGGAATGTTTGACAACGCCTCAAGGCAAATGATTAAATTCTTTATCTGTCGTACCAAGGAAAGGCTGCTCCTCTTGGTAATAAGGCTGTATTTGTTGTCCCTCAAGGAGAAGGTGAAAAATAAATTAATGACTAGAAGCCATAAAGCTTTAGTGGTTGCATGGTCTCTTTCAGGACAAAAATAGCTCCTTTGGGTTGGGTAATAGATATTCCTTAAGCGTCAGTTGTCATATTTATCACAGAGGTTTCAGAAAATTATGAATTCCTGCACTTAAACCCGTAGCGTTTCCCTGGGAAACACAAATGCTGACAAAATCTGCAGAAGCAAACACTGCTAACATGATTTTCCTTTTCAGCCTAATAGGAGTTTGCCTCTACTAGATCTATTCTTTTCAGGTTTTCTACATCTGAGCAATTTTTTTGAAAGAATCATTTTGTTATTTTAAAAATAGCTCCCGTCTTGGGAAGATCTTAGAAACTCATAGTCCAGATGCCCTGGAGACCATGTTGTCATGAGCAGAAAGATGACGAATCGCAAGTTCAGATTGTGTATCAAAGGTACTACCTCGGAGAAGAAAATGTTATTGACAGAATTGAAGCAGTGCAATCACAGCTCGGGGGGAAATGAGGGAGTAGCAATCACAAATCTCTGGAGGTTTTATTCCCCCAGCACAGGTCCCGTTATCAGAGGTGAATGTGAATAAGTTGCACTTCTTGAGCAGTACGTGGGATAGGAGATGTTAGGCGATGGAACTGGTGTTTAATGTTAGAATAAGACATGGGCAGGGCACAAAAACAAGCTAAAGCTTATTTAGTGCTAGTGATAAATAAAGGAACAGGAAAAACATGAGGGTGGGCATCATGGGTGGCAAAAGACCTAAGCAACAAGTTTTGAAAGTGCTATCTTCTGGGAGAAAGGATCCTTCCAAAGCAGCAGTGGGTGTGCTCGAAGCTGGTACAGGCTTTAGAAATGCTGCTTGATTTTAAGAGAGAAATATGTGACAGTGAGCCAAACTGAGGTTGGTTTTTTTTATTTATGTTCTGCCAGAATCACGATTAAAGAAGTCAGAGTATTGTGTTTCTCTGGTTCAGTTGTATTATTAGCCGCTCACACTTAATCATAAAAAACAGGACATAAAAAGCTAGTTAGTCAGCTCCCTGTGCTTTTGGCTTCTTTGAGGTACCGTTTGGCTTCAGGAGTCCCAGCTAGTGGGTTTCGTCCTGACGACCGCCCCGAGCTGCAGGCTGAGGCAGTGTGTAGAGCAGCTCTTGCCACAGTCTGCATCTGCAAGCCCACTCCTGCCTGCTGTGCTGGGAGGCACAGCTCTGCTTTCCACCACGACCGAAATCCATCTACTGGCTTTAACGTCATCCCTGGGCAGTGCTCGTTAATATTCCTGAAACAAGCAAACAAATTCTAACAAACCTAGAGAGTATCTGGCAAGTAGAAAAAAAAAATAACAATAGGGAGAGAGAGAAGGAGATCTCGTTGCAGGTCGGAGGTGAGGTCAAGTGTAAGAGCGATGTGGAGGAACTTGCGGAGTATTTGTTGGCAGTAGCAAAGCCCTTGGCTGCCTTTCTGCTGGATGAATTCCTAAATCCACTCATCTGCTTTGCAAAAGACAAGGCAACGCTTCTAGAGTTAATCATAACCAATTTATGTTTCCAAAAGTGTCAAAACGTGACATAGAGAGAGTATTTGCTTGACGAGCTTGTCCTGTTGAATACAATGGCTTATTACTACTGTTTTCATTACAGTGGGGATATTGCCCCATGTGACTGGAATGAATAACACCTTCCCTATTTAATTAAGCTGTTCAAGATTGCGTTTGTACTTGTTGAAGCTATCGCTCTTCTTTCCCGGGTTATCATGGCTGCACCTCAGCTCAGAGGAGAGGGTGAGTAAATCATTAAAAGTAAATCCTAATTGTGGATTAACCCACCTACCAGGAGCATTACACTAAATGCAGCGGTTGGCATCTTTGCTGCGACACCAACCTTGTCCTTGTCTCCTCAGCTGCAGCAGCTGGTTGGGTCCGTCCCAGGAGTCTGGTATCTGCTCAGATGGCATGTGTGGAAATTATTTATAAGAACTTACTTTGAATGAATTTCTTAAGAGTTATCTATGCTGCCTCACTGGAGCGTGTCCAGGAAAGGGCAACGAGGTTGTGAAGGGCCTGGAGCACAAGTCGTGTGAGGAGCAGCTGAGGGAGCTGGGGGTGTTTAGTCTGGAGAAGAGGAGGCTGAGGGGAGATCTTATCGCTCTCTATAACTCCCTGAGAGGAGGATGGAGCAAGGAGGGGGACAGCCTCTTCTCCCTGGTGTCGTGTGACAGGACCAAAGGGAATGGCTGCTAGCTATGCCAGGGAAGGGCTAAACAATCCAGCATTCCTGGAGTGGTCTCTGCAGGGCAGACTAGAAGGGGAGGAAACCCTCCCTAGACCTGCTGGACACAGGTGAGAGACCCTTTCAATGTAACCGGCGTGTGTTATAAACCACATTATCATCTGTCATCAGAGACCTAATAGTTTTGTCCCTCCAGTTTACCTCCTGGTTTCTAGTCTCTTGAACGTACGTATATCCCAAAGCTTTGCAGTAAACCAAAATAATTTGTTCCTTTTCTGAAAGGGGACCTTCTGATGCACGTCTGATAAAGCCATCAAAAGCCCCTGTGATTACGTGCAATAACGGCCCACGGGAGTGTTTGATTAGAGCATTTTCCTTGTCACGCCGACAAGCTACGAGATATTATCTGCCTTGGGAGCCTGAATGGAAGACTTGAGGGATGAAAAAGGTCTATTGTTATTACATGCATAATCTTGTGACTGAAAATACCACCAGGGATTATGACAGCTCTCTGGATGTATGGAGTGAGACATTATATGGAAATGAGTTTTGTTTACCAACACTGCTTTGTTGTAATTATTCTACCCAGCTACACTTAAACTTAGGAATAAACCAGGGAATACTCCAACTGTGATATAATTGCTTTCTTATTTATAACAAATGTTGTTTTCCTTGTAACGGGAGGAAGGAAGCAGTGTTGATAATGAGGTATCTGCGTTAGACCTTAACACAGAAAGCTCAGTTGTGATGTTAAATAATAACATGACATCAGAGCTTCAGGCCTTGACATCCTCTAAGACAACTCACCTGCCCCAAAATGCCTGGGTCTGTAGGACAGCTCTTCCATGTAGGCAAACAGCCCAAGAAATCCAGGTCCACCTCAAACAAAAGAAACTGTTCCTGCTCTCTGCTAAACTTCGTCAGCTCCAGGTAATCTTATTTTAGGTATCTCACTAGGTAAAAACAGAAACATTAGAACTATGTGGTGCTATGTGGAAAATATTGCTGAATATACCTGGTTAAGTGCAAACAAGGTGAGGAAAATAAGAAGAAGGAAGAATTGTGGCCCTGAGGGTGCTGGGACACAAGCTGCTGGCCTGTTTAATTCGCTTTTGTTGTGGCAACACTGACGTAATTGCCATTAATCTATGACAACAAGCCCCAAATACATATTTATCATGCCAGATAGATGTATCACTTTAAGAAAATGCTGCTTTTCTTGGTGGTAGAACAGTTGTTATGGTGACTCCTCTTCTTCCCTCATTTAACAGAGGAAGCAGAACACTAAAATAAAAATCATTCCTTTTATGGAATTTATAAGAAGCCCACTGTGAGAGAGATCTTTTAGAATATTTCATTACATCTTTATATTATTTGACTTTTCATTCTAGAACTTGAAATGTTACTGACAGATCTAGTAATAGGAAATACATGAAAGGAAATGTATTTTTTCTATGGCACATATATCATTTGCTTATATATGATACTTACACAGTATTGTAGCCACTGAAAGTACAAATACTTTGTGCAAGTTAGCTACTGAGGAAAGGTTACAAAGGGTTCTGTTTGCAAGATCTCATTATGAAATAAACTGGACTTCTTTTTTTTCTCCTTGGTGATCCATCCAGTTTTTAACACCATTCTGTGATTTATCCTATGGGTGCTATCTATAGTCATAGTGCTATTGCATTAAACACCAGATCTGTAATTTCTTGATGGTACTTGCTCATATATTTCACAGGCTTTAAGCAGTATAAACCCTCAATATGTTGCTTTATTGTCAGTTTTTCACTTAGCTCAGAGTGGTTTCTAAAGCTACGTTCAAGATTAAATTCTTATGACCATATAAATTACTTAACATTTTGTGCCAGCTCGCAATTTTAAAGCGATAATTTTGGTAAGTGTTGGATTTCTACTTTATAACTAAGAAGCCGAGGCAATCAGATGGACAGGTTAAACCCAGATAGATGATGTGTCCCCAGCCAGTGCAGATGTGATTGTGCAAAACCCCACTTTATCTACAAAACTTTGAGCATGCCCTATAGTGTTCAAAGTTTCTTGTGGACATCAAGGATAGGCACCTCTGTAGAGTGATTGGTCCTGATCCAGGGGAGATAATGCACCTCTGAATGTACCTTCTCTGATGTTAAAGAAGAATTTTGCACCTCCACAAAGCAAATGCAAAGGAGGCAGAACGTGGATTGAACCAGCCACTGCCATGAATCAGGAGCTGATGGTGAAGAGGGCTCAGGGACAAAGAGGGAAGGAATGCAGGAAATTATCAACTTCAGATCTTAAGGACAAGAAAAAACCAATCGGACAAAGGGGAAATATCTTAAGTAGCGTACAAGTCAAGATGCAGCCAGGGATGTGCTCGGGGAAGAATGAGGGTCTGCCGGTCAGCAGAAAACAGTCACAGGAAATATACAATAATATTTCTTATACGAAAAGGTATCTGTAGCAAAGTGTCGCATTTGAATTACTGTGAGAGGATGATTTCCCCAGAAGCAGTGTTATCATTTTATCAGCCTCCTTTGGGAAAGCAGCAGCATCACAGGGGATGAGAATTGCTAAAGTTTATTAGGACCAGACTATCAGTGTAACTTTTTAATGAGTAATTTATCACCCTCGGAAGCCCTGATTTTTATTAACTTCATCCGTGGCTGAAGATGAATTACTTTCCCAATCTAGGGGCCAGCAGCCACGGAGCATCCCCTTATCAGCAGCAGGCCATTTGCTTCACAAGCAGCTCTCATGGCAAGAGGGATCCCTACTTCTTGGGGGTACTTCAATCCGGGACAGATGCAGTGCCAGTGCCACCTGCTGAAAGGCTGCAGGCACCCTGAGGAGATGTCAGGGTGTGCACAAAGGGTTTCCAGCCAGGCTGGCAGGTTTCTATGCTGACCTGCTCAAATGCAGGCTGTGCTTGAGGACCTGGAGGTTTGTCCCACCGAAGACACAATTGCAATTGCCCCCGTAAAGATCCCCACTGGTGCTGGTGTGTAAACCTCTGCTGTATGCCTGCGTGTGAATGTAGATAGTTCCCATCCAGCAGTGCCATGCTTGCTGCTGAAAACACAGCTCCTGTGAGCCTCACAGCTTTTCTTCCCTGGCTTTGTTGCCCTTACTTTCTGTATTCCCACATTTCCTCTGAAATCCCCGAAAGACACCATCCTTTGGCTCCTGACCAGATCACAGAGGGCTTATACCTGGTATTTGGGCAGAGCTACCTGCAAGGCTTGGGTCACAGAGAGATGCCAAGATGCCCAGGGTGCTTAATCTCAGCTCAAGGTACTTATTTCTGTGCCAAAGGGGCCAATTTGACCTGAAGTCCCCCCCCAAACCCCATAATCTTCTGTCACCTCCAGGCAGAGCTCCAGCTCACAGCTGCCTTCTTTTTTTACTCCTAAAGCTGCACCAGCTTGATTAAATGATGTGGTTTGGAAAGCAAATTAGACCAAGAAGTGACATCCTCTGGGAGGAACCCCTGAGCTCAACCCCAATGCTGCCCAGAGCAACTCAGCCCAGCCCTCTGAGGCTGATGCTTAAATAGGTTTGCAGAGGCCAAGCAGACAGACAGACAGACCCTGAGTCAGTCTAACAGGATCCACTTTAGATCAAACTGATGACAACGCAGCTTAGGTTCAAAATGCAGCCAGAAAGCTGCTGTTGTGGGTTGGGTGTTTTTTAAAGTCTTAAATCAGGTGACTGGTTTGGGGTGGCTGATTTTATTCTGCCTTGGGTCATTTTGAGCATGCTATTTGTAAAGCCCCTCAGCTGGTACCTTACTAATCTATAAGGGGCAGGTTATAATTGCTTTAAAATGGATACCCTCATAGTGAGATGTCTTAAAATTCTTCACTTCAGGGCGTTCAATTCAAATAGCTTGTAGCTGTCACATCACCCTATTGTAATTACTGTTTTGTAAGCTTGCATTCACGAAAATTTGATCTATTAGGGGTGCTGGGAAGCAGGAAAAGACGAGTCTGTCTTTGTGCTATTTGATGATAAAATGTCAACGTGGCAAAATCAAAAAAACAGATGCTCCCGAAACAGAAATGAATACCTGCAGTGTGCCCATTCCACCTGCTCCGTTCAGCCCTGCCATCTATGGGCTTGCAGGAACGAAGAAACAAATCGATAAACCTCCCTGAGATAAGGAATGCCTAAGCACATTCTTAATATAAACTCCGTGTAAAAAAGTTAACTGCTCTCCTGGTTTTTATGTGATTGAGTAGTCTCCGGGAAGCTGCAGCAGGGACTACGCACGAGGCCAGAGGAAAAGAGAATTTAAATCATCTGATTGCAACAAATCATTTTATTGTAATAATCGTTGTTGGAGCAGACCCCTCCAAATGTCCACTGTGATTTCAAAAAGCTCAGCCAATAAAACCCAAATAGAATGGTTTAGAATGCAAATACCACCAGGCATTTAACTGGAGTAGATGAGTATTGCAGTCGTATATTACTATTAAGGGATTATAAGGTGTGCAAAGGCTAACTACCTGGAATTAAAAGTGAAATCACCAGAGCAGAAAAAAAGGGCAAGTGATGTCTTGGATGAGAAAAACAAGCCCTTTTTAAGGATAGGAAAGAACATAGAAAATTTCCTTACCAGAGTGGTAAACTAGGCAAGGACTAGAGCAGGATTTACCTGGACTAAATATGTGTGAAAGTGAACCCTCGAGAATCTGCATTCCGCTTTATGGATGCAAAAAGACAAAATGTTGAAGAGCACATTTGCAAATCCCTGCACCATAAAAACACGTCCCAGCACACTGCCATCCTGGTGATATATCAAACCAGGGGGAAACGGAATTCAGCCTTCCCTCCTTCTGTGTTGCTGCCAAGGGGCAAAAATATACCATAGGCTAAAGGTTCTCTGCCAGCCCCAGCCAATTACAACATAACATACAATTAACTTTCACAGCTGGTCACAGGCTTTGTCAGAAGCCTGGGGAAAACAAAAAAGCCTGTGTGTTGAACCTAGTTGTGAATGTACTTCAAATATATCTCATTAAATCCAGTCCGAGTTACTCTTTGCTGCTAGCTGGGTTAGCTGGCTGATGGTCTGCTTCCAGGACCACATGGGAACAGTACAACATGATCTATCTAGTCAATAAAACCCTTTCACTTCCACGGCCTAAATTGTTTTTGTCATTACGCTGTGTGCAGCCCCAGTGAGATGGCTGAAATCATGCTTCTTTTTTTTTTTTTTTTTTTTTTTTTCCCCCTAACTTTGGCTGCAGTCCTGCCCACAGTTACAACACATGCTCACAATTTACCAACTACACTTATTCTACTTAAACATTTGGACCTCGCCTGTTAACTCTCTCCAGCCAAAACTGGCATGGTATCATAGGTACCTATATGTGTAGCTGTCAAAGACTCTGCTACTGCAATGCTGGCCTCTTGCTGGACCCAAGGAAAGATGAAGGGAACTGGGGGTTTCTGCTGCTCAGAGCCCCTAGCTCAGAGGTTTTTCAACTAGTTAACTGTCGAAGAATTTAAGCCACCTGAGAAAAGATTTTTCTCTCCTTATCATCCTTGTATGCATGCTTTAGAGATTTGCTGCAGGCCTTGGGGGTTTGGAGACCACCCTTTGGTCTGATCTCAGAGTAAAATGGGCAGGGTACACATGTGCACAATGCTAAAGTGATTATTTCATTACCAGGCTGGAACCTGACTCTGTATGTTGGACTTGGAGCATTTAGACCTATCTGAATTCATCCACATGGCTGTGGTTTCAATACAGACTCCCCAAAACAAGTTTTTTAAAGGGATGATCACCTAATAATATTTAGGCTTCTGGTCACTGCAGTTATAAATTAATCTGGCAGAAGTGGTAGCTATTCAGAATGATGAATGATACAGTTCCTCTAGTTAGGTGGATCTGTTTATTTTACTTAAAATGAACAGTTCTGATCTTCTCTATCAAGTTCTACCACAAGATAAGGTGGTGGTGGGTACCAGCTGTGGTGAATGAAACCAGATTTTATCATTTCAGCTGTGTTCTTTTAACTGTTTCCAAACGATCCCCTGGTTGGTGCATTGGCCCAAGTGAAATTAATGTGAATTTTGCCACAGATTTGAGTGAGGTCAGAATATAAACACCAACACATGCTCCATAGGGGAACTTTTTTCATCTCCATGTCATGTTCTGAATAGTAACAAAGGTGACTTCAGTCTGCTTTTGCAGTGTACTGGCATAGTTTAATGCCCTCAGTGGTGACTTAAAGACAAACTGTGCTTTCCTTGTTTTGGTCTACAGTGCTGAAGCTGATGGAGAATGAGTACACCATAACTTCACACAGTTAAGGACATGCAGGTAAGATTAACTGACTTAAATTTCTGTACAGAAAACCACAATTAAAATATACTGATGTACACGAGTAAGTGTTCCGTTTAAAATACCTCCTAGATATAAATGTATGCCTGTGTTTTAGTTCTGTGTTCTGTGGCATTTTCTAGATGTGTCCAGAGAAAGCTTGATCTTGTATGTACAACAGCACTGTGTGAACCGTGTAGTTTCATATTCCATTTTAATTATGCTTTCACTTGTAATTCACAGCATGATGTTGTTGCTAGCAAGGAATAGTATCAGAGCCCTCCTGAGACTAACATATGCACTTTCCTGTAGGAAGGCTGTGAAACTAATGGATAAAGGGTCTGTTTTACTTGAGGATTCACAACCACTCACCTTTAGCTTTTCTCAAGGTCCACCTGTTTCTCTATCCTATTACTTAGTTAATCTTGCTTCTTTGCTACAGCAGATTTGCATCCAAAGTATGCAAGGTAATAGAATAAGGTAATAGAAGTCAACACAGCATGGAAAAAATAAACAAAATCACTTGAAACTGCCTCATGGACTAGCTTTGTTAGGGAAAAGAAAAGGTTATCCCAGTATGTGTGTCCATCCATCTAATAATGAGCACTATAAACTTCCCTTCAGAAACCACATGGCATCAGTAAGCTGTGATAGTTTCTTTGCTAACAAAAACCTCTACATCTGTTTGCACTGCCAGAAAACTTTAGGTGAAGAGCTAGGCATCAGAGACCATTTAAATAGTCACCCAGGAGTGAAAAAGCTGCTCCAAATTTCACTGTAACAATTTCTGTGTAACCCCAGCCTCTCTTAAAAACATGTATTTATAGGTCATAAAAAATAAACTCCTACGTAGACCTTGTTTCTAGTAAGTGAAATGATACTGAGGAGTGTTCTCAGGCACAGGAACTGAAATCATCTGTACTCCCAAACATTAGAAGGGTCTCTGGCATGTTTTCAGCATTGTCTGATTTGCACTTTCTCTCACAGTTCCCAGGCATAGTTTAGGAGACAGTACAAGCCAAGAACCATTCCCAACAGGCAGCTCACCTGTTTTACCAGGTAATAGAGCATAACATGGGAAATTTGGTTCCAGCCATCACCACTGCAATGGAATAGGTCCAGGCAGCTTTAATTTGATAGCGTGAGGAACTCTTAAGGAACCACAGTCCACAGTGAACAGGGCTAAGTTAGCTTTGTATTTTGGTTGCTTTGAGGGTGAGAGCAGCCTTTAGTTTACACTTCAGTGTTTATACATAGGAATGCTATTTCACTGCAGTGTGTTTGACTTAGGTAGAGAGACATAATCCTTCTGTAGCCTTAGGATGTCAAGGAAAGCATCTGCTTATCTGCTCTGTTGGCATGTTTCATCTCTGTGCAAACCCCTTGTAGAGGAAAGAAGTTTTTCACCCTTGCGGTTAGGAAACTGTGTTAGATAGAAGAGCTAATTCGATGCATCATTGTTGCCATGAGTTTAAAAACAAACAGATAAAGAAAGCCGAGCAGATTGTAACATCCTGATTCATAGACAACAAGGCCATATGAACCATACGGTTCACTGCAGTGTTCATGATCTAGCAACTTCTGTCAGGATCCTGTTACCCAGCAAAAGCCTCATCCTCTTTAGTTTCCTGAAACTGGATATTCAGTCATGTAGAAAATCAGCTCCCCTTCATGCCCGTTTGCAATTTATCTAATTTGGGAAAAGCTTATTTCTGCATTTCAACACATACATTTTACGGTTCAGTTTCTAGGTTCCATTGTCAAAATGATGTTCCCGCATGTGGAAAGAAATAATCGCAGGCGCTTCCAGGATGCCTGGCTGTAGATGAAGCACCCCGCTCACGTACAGGCAGCTGGCTGTGCTGAGCTGATAGATAAAGGCTTTGTGCCTACAGTGACATATAGCTCTGAACTTATAGGCCCTGGGCTTGAGGAGTGCTCTAAACCCACCCAGTACTTTGCTTGCAATTATTTCTCCCTTGTGAAAGTCTCTCGGAAGGGAGCTGCTTCATTGCTTCTGGCGGCTGCTTCCTTCTCCCAAACTGCTTTTACCCCCATGTGGCATCTCCTCTGACCTGCACAGCTTTATCTGTCCCAAATGAAGCTTTTTGATGCTTTATTGCTGCTCCCTTCATTAGAACACTTGCCTCAGCCTGCAATAAGAGACATCAGATAAAAGTTGCCGTGTGCTCCCAGATCATAGTAATTAATCGCCAGGATAAGTGTTTTTAAAATGAGAGGGAGACAAAACATATTCTTTAGACTTTTCTAAAAAAAAAATAAAAATAAATCTCATTCTGGAGGGATATATATTTCCCCAGAACAGCTCCTAGCCAGATTTTTAATTGTAAGAGCCTCTCCCTTCCAAAGAGCAGGACAAGCTCTGCAAAGATAAATTAGTTCCTAAGGAAGTCTGAGAGAATATGAACGACTGTCCCTGTGAGATCACAGTGAAGATAAAAAGGAGCTTGTAATAGCATCACATCCTAATGGAGTCCTTCTGCTAGGCAGGAATAACTCCACAGGCAATATTACAGATCACACTCAGCACAGGACTGGTGTGGCCTGAAACTGAACTTCCTCACGTGACATCAAAATGCATTGCCTTTCACTGGGGCATTACCCATTTCCACTGGATTTAAACACAGTCAAAGTGGTGAAAGTAGAGTTTATACAAAAAAAAACAAACCCCAACAAAAACAAAACACACCAAATATTTACATCATGGAAAAAGTGGCGCAGACATTCTTCAAGGGAGCAACTGCAGAAGCCGTGTGACAGGAGCGGTCCATGACTTTGGGCTAATCAGTTTTGCCTTAGTTTTGCCTGCTAAATGCAATGCATCAGACAACGCACCGAGAACTCGCTGCAAGTCGTGGTTACTGTTCGAGCTCCCTCTGCTTCCCAGAAGGGTTAGGCAAGCAGCTAGCTTGGAAAAGCTTTTTCTTTTTTGAAAGAAATCCATATCCATAGGTCTGCACACACCAAAGAATGCCAAAGTGTATTTTAATGGTATACAACCTCTAGCACTGACATATAGCAACTTCAAGGGTGAAAGACTATGAGTAGCTCATGTGGTATTGCACAGCTACAGCATTTAGAGACAGGGAAATCATGGCCAAGGACAGAAAGGTGAAGCTATTTCCTGTATTAGAGTATTTTTCATGTCTACGCTGCTCAGGCAGCAACGCAGCTTTTGAAGTCTGGTCTTGAATATTCAGCATGTAGCAAGCTGAAGGGAACTCGATTTATCCGCTGCAGAAAGAAGGAGGAAAAAGAGCTTATCACAGTAGTTGTAGCAACTGATGCTAGAAATGCTACCAGCTGTGATATTTAAAGGTTCATCTGAAAACCTGGAAATGCCACTACCCAATCGAAGCACTATCAGCACTGCAAGCAATGGCCAACACTCCCTTCGAGCGCTTGCCCATGGTGCTATGAGCTGCTTGAGAAGGCAGAAAGGGACTTTTTATGCATCACCACAGGTGGGTTGTGACATTTCAGCGATGCTCTGCTTTCCTAGCCACCAGAGCAGCGTCAAGAGTGCTTCAGCACATTGTCCTCTGTCTTCAACTTCTTTCCTCTCCAAAGACCTTGACAAGGACCTTTGTGGAAGGCGACAAGTCTACACATAATCTTTGAGAGCTGCTAGAGTTTTGAAGGTATACCTGGGCCCCACGCTTTGTGTGTAGTCATCCCACAGGCCACTGCACCCTCTCCTGATCAGTGGAGCCATAGCACTTCCACCAAGCCACTATCCTCCACCATGGGTATGGTGGCCTCTCTTCTCGCTGTGGCAGGACACTCAACTTTGGAGCTGGAAGTAGGAAAATAAAGTCAGTGAGACCTGCAATAAAGCCAGAGAGATGACAAAAAGAGGGTAGATACTTCTCAGAAATACCTATGGAGCAGGCAGAGCAGGTGACTGGCAGTCTGGAGGAGGAGTGAAGGTCCATGATGCTGCATGTGGAGCCTTCCTGTGGGATGAGCTGGCTTGGGACTAGCCATCTGGGCCTGGGTCTGCTGTGAAGTGACACACCAGGCATAGCCACCTCACTGCTGTAACACTGGTGAAAATGCCTCACTGAGCAAACCTACCTCATTTTTACTTGGTGTGACAGGTCCTTCCAAGGCACTTTTAGGACATCTTCTGGTCACACAGTATATCCTGCAATTCACAATGGGATATCTGGGAAAAGAAAAGGTGATATAAAATTAGGACTTCGTTTCTAGGGCCTGAAATGATTCTTGTGACTCAGTTTTCAAATAATATTTGGTAGCTATAGCAATGACATTGCAAAATCTTGGTCAACCCCATTGCAGGGTGATGTGGCGAAGTAAAATAGAGGCAGGTGAAAAAGCACTGAAAGCTGGTGGTTTATGACTTAAAACATCAAAAATCACTAGCTATAGAATTGTCTGTGTGTTTCAGAAAAAAATTCTCTTTGATCAATGTTTAATGGACTCAGAAAAGTATGTATCACAGTATCAACAATTATCAACAACACAACCGAGAGTGTGGGAGTACTAGGGAGCAAAAAGACACCATAAATGGAGGAAAAACATCCCTAAAAGCGTTCACACAGTTTGTGTTATTTCTTGCAAATCAAGACACTCCCCATCAGAGATCAAATAAAGAGTCACAATGCCATTTTAGCTCGCTAAAGAGAAAATGAAGCCCCATGGAGAGCAAAGAACTGGAGAGCACTTTGGTCTTCTATGTGATGAAACCATTGAAATGAAACCATTTTTTTCCCCCTCTAAAGGAGAAAATATATCCACAGGTGGACACAACCTGGGAAATCTCTCTAATGGATGAAGCGACACAAAAGCAACAAGAGCTGCCTTCAACACATGGAATAAGAGCCTGTAAAAAGGAGGTGAACTAATTCTGGAAGGGTCAAGGGCTATGATTTTTAAATGTTGTGCCCAAGAAGTCTAAGCAAGTCCATCTTCAGGAAAGGAAAAAAAAAAAATCAGCTAGAAACTCCTGGCTAAAATATCATATTGGAAATAGTTTACTTCAGTGACCTCTCTGAAGTATGAGAATTTTTCAACCCCTGAAACACCCCTGAGCTGTTCTAAGCTTCACCCTTTCAAAAGCAACACAGTAATAGCAAGAGCCTGGTGTCCTGTATCAAGCTCTTCTGAGAGGCTTTGAGCCTGATGACTTCATGTGAATTTATCAAAACGTGGAGTCTGCTCCAAGCTGGTTTGGAAGAGAGAGCGCACAGGAAAAGAGGAAATTGATGGAGATAATATTAATCTGATCATTTCCCTTAGGATTTTCATGGCTGGGTTTTTCATGGGAAAGCTTTCTTTTCAAATTAAACTCATCCATACTTCATACCACAAAAGCAGAACTGTTTCCCAAGTGTCTCAGAGGCTCAGAGGCCAATTCACTTTATGTGTTTGCCATCCAGTCCATTGCCCAACAAGGCATTAAAGCTCTGTCTTTCAGCCACACACAGACACATTATGGCAGTAATGAGAACATAATATTGTAAAGCTCTTAAATATTGGGTAGATTTTCAGCCATAGTAAGCATTTCAGTAAAACTGGAATCAGGGTTTCTCATGTTTCTTGAGGACTTTTAGTTCATGGTGAAATGTGCATTTCCTGGAGGTGTTAAAACAGTGGGCAGTGTTGCATATACTCTTAAGTCATATTTAAGTGATGCTTTTAACTCATCAGACTAGCATTGCATTTGTTCAGTGTGTGGAAGCAAAATGCTCTTCCTGCCCATCAACACTGCAGACTACTCAGGACATAATTCAGTGTGACTTTCCTGCTCTGTGCAGCATCCACTGTTAGCTGTAACTTCTTTAGTCCCTTGCCTTATTCACCCGGTACAGATATTTTCAGAGCTTATTATCTATTCAAATTTGAATATAGTTTTGATACAGTAGAGAGGTATCTTGTGCACACCTCGGCTTCTCTCAATGTTTTTATGATCCTTACTAAAAAAAACAACACTGCACGTCCTGCAACACAGTGCTCTAAGGTTCATAACTAAATCAAACAAGGCATAGCTAAGGGACATGCAGGGAGAGGATTGGGTTTGTTTACTTCTCTCAAGGAGAGCAATACTGAATGTTTAAATTTGTATGTAGTTGTTTTAACACAATCTCATTTATTTTTTAAAAATCTGTATTATAGATTTATACATGATGTCTACAAATAACAGACTTCATTTACGTTCGGGAATAACAAGTTTTTCTTATATCTTGAGAATAAAAAGTCTACAGTTTAAATTTGTTTCATGTTGCAAGAACACCATTTGCGTATCAGTGTAAGTGAGAATCAGGTCCTATGAGAATCAAGTGTTCAGAAATCCTGCATAGTTTTTCATAAAAAGCCTCCACATAAGAATACAGAAATTAATTGGTACCTGAAAGGCATTGATTTCCTAATAGCAACAGGTAGGGAGATAGTGTGAATCCTTTCTTACCCACTTACCCCAAGCACGAAATCTGAGAATTTTGTTTAAGCATCAAATGTATTCATGTGACCTAATCGTCTGGGGACTGGAATCAGTGTAGGAGCTATGCCAGCGCTCACCGTTTCAAATGTCCTGCCAGTTACGTGATGCAAATGTTTTCCCATAGTATCAATCAGGGGATGCACGCTAACATTAAAATCATTAATTTTTCTAAGTTTAAACAGAGCCTGAACTCGTAAGAAATCCTAGTGGCTAATCAGTATGAAATCTGTTCCCTTTGCGTCTGTTCACGTCAGTTGAAGATGGACTGTAGATATCTGATTCCTCCGGCAAGCCAGTAAACATGAGAATTTGCTGAAAAGAAAGCAAGAGAAGAGAAAGGCTACTCTTCTGGCATCATTCTTATTGCTAAGGAAACCATCTCATTTCGCAACAGGCTACAATACCTATTATATCTCTGGTGTCTGTTGCATTTGCTCTGGTACAGCTCATTTCACTGCATGGCAGTAGGAAGAATTCCAAGTCTCATTACTAGTAATGGATACATTTAAAAGCATTGCCTGGTAACTGATTCAGTTTCTTCAAATTTTGTTATATAACCTGTATATATTTATTTTTAAAATGTATTTATTTTATTTATTTCTGACAGCTGTTATTTTTTCATCAGCTGATGTCTTTGACACATCTGTTTACATACTATTCTGTACCTGGGAACACATACAAAAATAATTTTAAATAATACATGTGGTACAGTGAGGAACAAGTCCCTTTTTTATTATTGTTTTCAAGCAACAGTAACATAAACATCAGTGTGTAACATGCCAAGTAGGACAGCACAATGGGATAAAGGTAGCAGATTATATGGGTTGGAATAATGCAACCGAATTACTTTGTACTGCACAGTCAGGACTGGAACGTTAAATAAAAGAGGGCATAAAAGTGAATTTAGACATCAGAGCCCTGGGTGCCCACATTACTTAATAGTTACCCTGCTCTATTTTGGGCTGCTTCACTGAGGGTTTCTCCAGGAAAAATCTGCTCTAGAGGAGCCAAACACTAAGTACTGTGGCCACGGGCAAGTCAGTGCCCCCTCGGCCTCTTTAGTGTACCAGTGTATGGACAACTCACAGTGTATCTACATCACTAAACAGAGGTTCTTGCAGAGATGGAGTGCCAGCACTGCTGCCCAGCGTTACAGGGGGTTTGACATCTGGTGCCCAGATGTGTTGGGTGGCAGAACTGACTCCATAGGGAGGCTGATTCTGGACCTAAGGTGACACATTAACTTGTAGCCCACAGTGGCCACTGCTAAAGTGCCGTAATTTGCCAGAGAAAGAGGATTGTCTTCTGTTGGTTAATTAGTATGGAAATCGTGAGGAACCTTTTGGAAAAGCTGGACTTCCTAACAGTATCGACTTGACATTTTGATTCATTTCTGCTGCTGAACTTTTTGTTCTGTATGTTGAATGTTCCTTAGGAAAGTCCCATGATATCATTTCCCTTAATCAAAACTCTTTTTTTCTTAGCCTGGAAGAAAAATGGAGGGGATAAGTCCTATACTTTGTCCCCCCCTCAAAGATGTGGCACTTGCACTCTTTGTTAGTCCTGACTTCAATAACTGCATTGATATTTTTGGACACCACACGCAACGTGATCGTGACTAGCAAGTAGTGATTTAATCATCTTGGCCTCAACAAGGTTTTTCTGTCTCCTAATGTTGTTTTTCTACAGACCTAATGATAACATTTTCTCCAGCCATCTCAGCTAAGTCTGCCCTATTGCCCACAGCCCTGTTCAGTATGTAACCACATGACATATTCTTGGAACAGAGTAGAACAGGCTGTTGTATGGGCTTTTAAGGCTTTCCTGCCTTTGGTGAATCTCAATATAAATATCTATGGGAAGAAAAAGCAAAAAAGATATTCATTCTCTTCACCTTATTTTTTTCAAGATAATAAAAAATCACCAAACTTAGCCTTAAGTTTATAAAATAAAATGTTGCTAAAACGACAAAGTTCAGTCCTATCTTGACTCTAGCCTCAGACTAGCAAGATAAATATGGATGGTAGAATAAATAATCACAACACTTAAAAAATAAATCCGAGTTAGACAGATCCAAAAGATCACTTACAGCAGCAGCATTCATTTGGTGCTTCATGGGACAAATCCCTCTGGCCTACCACATTTCACAAAGGAAACACAGGGAACGCTGCTAGATGAAGCACTTAGAGATGAAATATTTATGTGCTGTATGTGCCCAGGGAAAAGCGAGACTGCAGGCATTTCTTCATACACGTTTGCATGGCCCAACGCTTATTGTTACATCAACACGAAACATCGCAGGGGACCTCAAACCGTAGGCCCCCCACGTCAATCCAACCGCTGTAGCTGACAAAGCTGGGCCACCTGAAAGGTCTCCTTGTGTTGTTTTCAAAGCTATAATATTTACAGCATATGTAGAATATTTCCATCCTTCTCCAAAAATAACATTCCTCTTCAGTGGCTGGGATTTTCAAGGGCAGGTGGGGGAATCAGGGCTGCTGCTGAGGGTTTGCAAGATATTAGACCCAAAATTCCTTGGAAAATGCCAGTCGTCGTACCTCATCCAGAGATCCCTTTTCCTCCAGCGTAGCCCGGTCAACAAAATGGGCAGCCCCCCAGGATTTGGCATTTCTTTGGATTTCCCCTCTGTCACCTGCCTATTTGCTTCAAGTTCCACCAGCTCCCACTGTCTCAGTGCATCCTTAAGTGAGAATAAAAGAAATGCTCCTGTATTCCATCTCAATACATGGGTACCTTCTCAAAGGAAGAGTCCCCCATCCCTATGCAATGTCCTGAGCCCTCCCCTTTATAAAAAAATCTCCTCCTGGCAGAGGAAAACCCACAGTTCTTTCCCTTCCCAAGGCCCTTTTGCCTAAAGTTTCATCTATGGAGCACAGATGGGTGCGGTGGCTGCAGAGTGTAGAGAACCTGTAATGGTCCTGCTGTAAGAGGAGGGTATGGGGCTGTAAAACTCCTCATTTTGTTCAATCAGAGAAGGAAATGAGAATATCAGCATGGCTACTGGTGCTACCAGCACCAGATGGAGGTTAGAAAGAAATTGATAAGCAGAACACCACCAATGCACCAGCATAGTCAGGAGAGGTTGATGAAGCGGCTTGTTCTTGCCTGTGATTTCCCAAAGGTGTAGTCACTTGGGACTTCTAAAATTCTCTGTTGAGTGCTTTTCCCATATTCCTGGCAAATAAATCACATTGCTTTTTGACATTTTCTCTGCTCAATAAGCAGTTGCTGTGTCTTACACAGTGGTGTGAGGCTTGTCAGGTTGGTGCAGCCTGAAGTAAAGAGCAATTTTAACACAAATGCCAGCTTGCTGCAGAAGCCTTCCTTCAAGGGAGACTTGTTCCCCTTACGTTCTCCATCCCTCTGAGGCAGTCTGTTTATGTAGTGGAATATTTGTAGGTTATAGAAAGGTCCTGTAATTTGGGTTTAAACATTTTATTTTAACACTTTGTGCGTATTTATACAGTTCCAGGGATTCATATCTGTAAACCACTTAGATCAGTCTTTTCAAGACCAAAGGGAACCATATTTGTCACGTCCTCAGAACAAGATGAGCAGATGCACAGCACTTTTTCAGACTTGCTTTGTATTCTACAGCCCACGTATGTTGTCTGGACAGAAGCATAAAGTCCAATAAAATTAGCATTGCACAGAACCACACTGAGCTTTCACAATGTCTTCCTTTCTTATGTAAACTTGCCTAGGATTAATTCTTTTAATTAGAATGTAACCTCCTAAGTGACACATATGCTGCATAATCTTATTTCTTTCTCAGATATTTCTCTAGTGCAGTAATATGTTTCTTACCAAGTGAATTTTGGGACTCCCTTCCACCTGTTCAATTGGAATTGTAAGATGAAATGCCAAAAATCAACAAAGTGTATATTAAACATATTCATCACTAAGTCATAGAGCTGTAAAAGTATCCAAGGCCTTCCTAAAGGTCTCTCTCTCCCTAGTTTCCCATGAGGTAGTCACCTAAATTCCTTTATTGTTCTATGTCTTTTAACAAATGTAATATCCTGGGATCTATATTCTTTTTAATTAGATTGGTTTTTTTTCTTCTTTCCATATGTTACATTTATCCAGCCATAACCTTGTCTTACTTGTTGCTGAATCTGAAGCCAGCAAAGTACCACACTTACCTTTATTGTTAACAAAGAGAACTCATAGTTTAGAGTCTCTAGGTGCTCTGCCCAAATTCTCACTTGGTAAAACATGCTGTTGAACAGCCTTCTGGAACTTGGTAATTCCCTTTCGTCCCCAAATTTATTACAGCTGTATATTTTGATCAGCAAAACAAATTAAGAATAGGTTATGCTGGTTTAAACAGAAATATTAATGTGTCATGTATAAATTAATTCACTGCACTCCACAGTGCTAAATGCAAATAATTTAATTAGACATTTTTTGTCTAATTAGATCAAATACATTTTAGAATTTTCTCAAAATAATGTTCTGCATCACTTTTAAATTGATTTCTTATATATTACGTTGCAACAGAGCCATCATTCCACTTTCATTTTAGGTCATTTTGTGTCTGTGACCAACGGTTTAGAAAATTCTACTTTCTTTCAGCAGAAATATCCGCCTCCAAATCGCATCATAATAAAACCTTCAAGTTGCACACCAAGGGCAAGAAAATTGTTAATGTGCTGGGCTTCATAACCTCTCTCAGAAATTTCTTTGGCATCAAATACGCTATTTGCAGAAATGAGCATGGCTTTGGTTGTTCTGAGGTCAAATTCTTGAGTTTTCAGCCTCTCTCAGGGACATATTGGCCCTTTTAAAGTCACAAGAGTATCTGCCCACCTTTCCCCATCTCCCATTCACCACACTTACTGTTATTAAATACATTTTTTTCACCCTTCTTTGTACTTTTTCACATCTCCAGGCCAGTCCATTGACCTAACTGGAACTCTCACAGTCAGTAACAGCCTTGTCTGCCCGTGCACCTGGGGACTCAAGTAGGGGAAAATGGTTGTTGTTTTGTATTTTGGAGAAAAAAAAACCAAAACAAACCACAATAATTAAAACAGTTCAGTATTTCTGAAATGGCATTTTTTCACCATTTCACTCTTGCCGGAACACTTCTATACTTTGTTCAGAGTCAGAAAACAAACTTTCTTTCTAAGTGTTAATATTTTCCGAATCAGAACATTCTTCCTATGGCCAGGAAAAAGGCACTGCTGCCCCTTTCCAGTCGTGCTACAGGACTTCTCTGCCATAACCTTGGTCTGGAAGCCATGGGCACTGATCAGGGAAGATGGGAGCAAGTGCTAGTAGCTGGCTGGAGGAAAACACCTCTCCTGTCCATTCAGATATGTGCCCTGTTCTGATGACAGGGCTGAGCAATGGTGATCTCCTCTCTCACTTCACAGCGAGATGCCAGTTAGCATTAACAGGTAATGCTGTATTGTTAATAAAAGCCCTTTCAGCTTGTCATTGTTCCATAAAGCTGCAACTCCACTTGACAGTGACTGCAGAGCCGGTGGCTCCCAGTGCCACGGCCTCACCTGCCTTTGCAATCTTGTGACCCCGTGGAGTTGACCCTTAAGCAAATGTAGTAAGGTCATTCCTTTTTCAGCTGCAGAATCACTGCACATGTCACCACAATGCTAAGACCAGAGCATGAGCATCACCTCTATATCCATACCAGAGCTTGCACAGGCACTGTGTTAGTGAACTAATGCTCTATCAGTCTTCTGTAACAAATGTAAAGATCTTACAAAGTAAAACTAGTTGCTAACAGCATCATGGAGGATGGGAGGCAAGGCATAGCCCTAGAGACAGTCACTAACTCCCGCAGTATCAGCTCGCTATTATATTAGATCTATGTTATATAGCATAAAAGAATGATTCAACATCCAATAGAGCTTTGGTGTTTGTTTTGTTGAAGTCAATGTGATGTACAGCAGGCAGAAATACTCACTGTCTCATCTTTACCTGAAAAGAAGTTGCTTACTCTCAAATAAACATACAGGTTTCGGGATGTCACTCAGTATGACAAAAGGAGGCTCTACCCTGAGAGGAATCAATAGGTTTTCTGTAAATTACTTTAAGATAAATATCAGTTTGGTGGAACTGAAAAGCTTTACTGTGGAATCGAAACACCATGTAAGACACTCCAGAAACGAAGCAAAATGAAACAGAAAGTCAGTTCTGAATGTACTGTCTTTCCTTATATTTCGGGAACAACCTATTTTATGAAAGTTGCACTTCTGGATTCTAGTGAAGACTATGGCCCTTTGTGTCATTCTAACATCTTGCACGAGTCTCAGTAGACAGACTCTATAATCCAACAGTCACAATCAACGCCTTGTTACGCCTTTGAGCAGAAAAAGGGGTTCTTTGACAGGATGATTTGGTGTTCTACATGCTAATGTGAGCCATAGCATCTGCAGAATAGCTCATGAATACTCCAAATACTGTTCAGCACTCTAGTCAGAGATGTGTTTTACTTAGCTATAGTGCCAAGATGCTGTTTCATTAACCTTATTTCTCTTTCTTTTCTGCAAGGCATAATTCTGTTGTAGCTTAGACTCACCAGGATACGTCATGGATACCAAGTAGAGTAAATAGCATTAACATAATATGCACAGTCTGTGCCTCCAATTTCCATGCTTCACACAGAAAGATGTGTAATGGCTAAAGTCTGACAGTTTAATTTATTCAGCCCTATTAGACTGGTTTGTTAAAAAAACCCTTCAATTTCAGATTCATTTTCCTTCTCTTAAACCATGAAGAAGGAAGTAATTTACTTCCATCCTGCCTTAATTTTTAGCTGACCTGTGCTGCACACAGTTAATGGAAGAGCTCAGATTTTTCAAATGTCAACAGGGACCCTGTCTCTAGTCTATATTTAAAATTCTGACCACTTCTTGATATTGACCTCATGCCATAGTCTCTCAAAGTCAAAGAACAAATGAGTTAAGTGTATATTTAGAAAATGAACAAAGTTAGAAACACTGTATTAGAAATAAGTTTCCAGGATGCAGTGAGGTAGCTTGTTATAACAGGCAGGAAGCTGCTTTATCTTCAATTTTAGCAAAGTTAAAAGCAGAACAAAAGAGAATCTACACTATGGCAGAACCTGATGCAAATAAATTGATTGCAAAAATTGGCAAATATTAGTGCAAGCTGCTGAAACCGAACTTTCTCAGCGAGACCTTACCTAAAACCTCAGCTCAAGCCTCTATCACAGGCTTGCGCTGCAATCCTAAACAAATCACTTATGACCAGGTTTTTCAAAGTATTTAGACACCAAATCCCTTTAGACATTTTTCTGTGTGCACAGCCACTTAAGTAACTTTAAAAAAAAAAAAATCAGCCTCTCTGTCATAAAGTTCATTTCTCTTGCAGGGAGGATAGACACGCTGACTTGGCTCAGAGACATGTGGTACATTAACTGCTGCAGTAAACGACAGCTTCGGTAAGTGAAAATGTAAACAAAAGAAAGTCTGCTTGTAAATCTCGACTTTCCAACAGTCACAGAACTCAGATTTTGAACTCTGCTTTGTACAGACTTCGGCCGTCGATTTCTAGCAAACTTTGCCTTCAGTCATAACAAAGTTACAATAATTGCCGCTGTCGGAACAGCAAACCTGTACAGATCACATTGCAGCCTGAAGGCTCTCAAAATTCATCTACATGTGAAAGTTTTGGGTTGTGCTACCAGCATAATTATTCTGATGACTAAACCACTCCTGTTACATGAAGCCTCTTTCAACACTCTTATTTTTAACTCCTTCAAAGTTGTCATAACCTAAATCAAAATCCCCAACTTCCTTTCTTGAACTTTTTGTAAGGTTACAATATTCACTTAAAGATGGGTAAACTAAGTCGTGATACTTTTTTTTGTTTGGTCACAAATTAAGAACACACCTGTACAGTTACTACCATGAGGTTGATGAGTAGCAAATCATCAACTCACAGATCACAATCCTGAACCCTGTAATCCCTATTTCACGTTAAACCAGGGTACATTTTTCACGCCGTTGCCTGCCTCTAGACTCCAATACAAATTCCACGTAAGTGGCCTCCTTGGTTAGCATCAAAAGCAGCTTCCGATGAGTGAAATGATCCAGAAGTTCAGCTGTGCAATCTAATATTATACTCACATTCATACAGAAGTGGAGGAGTTTTGAAAATTCAGGGTGTATTTAGACAGGCAAATTGAGCTTAAAGTCATTGCTAATAAGACAAATACAGAACAGTCCCTCGATGGCCAAAAATGTGCTCATTTTGAATTACTTAATGCAGCGATGTTCTGCTGGGTAATTCACCACGTTTTCCCCTTTTCTTTCACGGTAAAAAATCGGTTCATTTGTTTCCTAATAAAACTGTAGCATCTAATTGCTTCACAGACATGCTGTGCCAGCGGTGTCACCACGAAAGAAATCTCTCTGTTGATCAAAGATCTCTATCTTGTTATTCTTTCCCTCCTGGAAATGATAACGCTGATAGAGCTCACCCACATCATTTCCTCTGCCTCTGTTAGACCAATGTCAATGTACCCAAAGGTGCTGCAGCTTGCTAGTATCTGTCATTCCTGGGCCAATGCCAGCTACTTGCTGAAGCTAGCAATATTGAACCTAATTCCACAGGTAGAGATACATAAAAGCATTCCTTAACAAATAATAGTCTCTAATAGTGCCCACACTTGCAAAGTTTTGACTGCAAGTTGAATTCAAAATCCAATAGAATAAGAAGCTGCTACCATGTAGCACCAAGTCGTTTCAAACAAGGACAGAAATGTCCTACAGTCACTGACGACGTGTGCAGCCACACGTGAGATCTGGACTATGCAAAATATTCCATGAGGAAGAGTCTTTCCAGGGAGTATGGCTCCATCATAACTGCACTGCCTCTGAATATCCATCTTGGGAAGGTTTTGCCCGTCCTAGTGTCTCATCGTGTAGCATTGCACAGTACACTGGAAAATGATGAGTGTTTAAACCCCCTATTTCTAAAGTGCCTTTCACTTAAATCCAAAACAAATCAGAGGGAGAGCTTGGAGTTTACATAAACACACTAGAGGAAACTCCCAACAACCTGTTTTTTTAAGGCAAGCTAACCCATGAACAGCTTGTAGCTCCTAAATGGCAAATCAAAAGCATGAGTCAACCTTTCAGCAATTCTTTTCATAATACGAGTCCTGCTAACATTGCTTCTCAGCGCTGTAGCACTCAGCAGCTCTTCACTGATTAGCGGGGAATGAAAGGACATCCAGCTTCATGCATCACCAGCATACCTACAAACTTCCCTCACTGTCCATCCTGGGGCTGTTTTTACCAAGATTCCACCAACTAGACCACAATTTGTTATCCGACAAGAAAATAAATTCATATCAGACAACCTGAAATGCAGTGTCACAGCGAGGTGGGTAACAAGGCAGTGCCTTCACTCAGAGAGGAGTTCCTAGATTACTAAGTGGATTTGGAGAACCTCAAAGCTATTTTACAGTCATCTGTGGGGATGAAGGATGATGAGGCAGGAATGCAGATCTGCCTAATCCTCCCATTATAAATACAGTCAGGCAGAAATATCTCACTTAAGCGATTTTTTTGACTGCAAAATGCCAGATTGACAGAACTGACATGTTAGTGAGGAAAGGGCTTTGGTTTCAACAAATATTTGTTCCTGAAAATGTTTTGGGGAAACATCAATGCATTTTGAACCTGCCAAAATACCTATTAACGTCATTATTAATTGGGACATTCCAATCCTCCACTTCTAAGTTACTTATTTTGAAATTCAAGCTACTTCAAGCTATCTAAACTAACCGACCAAGAAATCATTAAAAATAAATGACCTATTTAACTTGGCTCATGAATATTTTTCAAGATTTTTAATTTTTCATCCTGGTTTGAGCAAGGCCCAAAATTGATATTAAAAAAGGAAACGAGTGGAAGAAAAACATTTCCCTTCCAAAAATAAGTTGCTGTAGTTTGCAGAAATCTGCAAGCATCCATCTACCAACTTATGTCATACCAAGTGACCTTTCTTGGCATCCCTGTGCTTTTGCTTTCTCCAAACCAAAGACTCACTGGAGACTTCTCTTGCTCCAGGATTTTTTTCTTTATAGATATTTTTCAGGTGATGTCTCTTTCCAAAGTTCACATATCCTGCAATAGCACAGGTGGTGTTTGTCATCTCTCAGCTTGCAAGGTGTGGCAGGTTCTAGGGCTCTACCGTGGGCTCTCCCAGCTAATGCAGATTAATGGGAAGGAGATTTGTAGACCCAGGTTTCTATCATTTGTCTGTAAGTGCTTAGAAGATGCTCTCGTGGCTGCCTTGTAGCAGCCAACAGCTGCTTCATGTTATTCACCTCCTTTAATTCTTCTTTCCCTCCTCACTGCTTTCATTTGCTGTTTCAGTAATGAGGGGAGATTAAACAACTGCCAAAGATGAGAAATGCAAAATGCAGAAATGAAAGGTAAGGTTGCAGGGATGGGATTCCTGTAAATGACTTTACAAAGCTTGTGCTGAGTTAAAGGTCAGAATCTTAAGTGGGGAGAGATGAAGTATTGCCTGAGTTCTCTAGTACACTCTAACTTTACTCTCAAAAAAACCCCCATGACAATAATAATAATAATAATTAGGTTAAACTGCATTCCAGGAAGAAAGTCATAATAAAATGATAAAAACAAGAGCAAAAAAATTACGAAAAAACAAAGACCAAAAGGAATAAGCATCTTTTGGGGTTCAGAATGCAGCTAAAAAATGTGTATTTTTTTTTCTAGATGTGTTTTTATGAGCATTTCTCTACAACTAGAAGCTTTACTTTTTAAAAAAGGCAAAATTTTAGTTGTTTCCAAAAGAACTGGGGACTTAAAATTTGGTATCACTCAGCGTGAGTAATGCGAGAGTAAGCATGAGAACTGTGGATAATTATAAGAGACAGAAATTTAACAGGTCTATTAATTGCAATTATCCCTAACAAATCAAAGAGCAAAGTATTATTTCCTGGAATTAAATTCGTTATGATATGTTGCCTGAACTTCAGCTGCTGTTCCCAAGCAAACATTTCACCTTAGCTTGTGGTAGAGCTGTGCAACGACAGATAGCAGGGTAAAAAGACTCAAGGACAACATAACCATGAGACACTTACACTGAGAGCACTTTGTGAGAAATACATCTTTTCCTTGCATAATTTACAGGGTAAACGATTCAATTTCAGATAACAATTCAAAGTGGTAGGGATGCTATTCTATGCAGAGACTATTTCCTCTACGTATTCTTTTTCAAGTGCCTGCCATACAATGTAACTGTAAGTTTCAAGTGTGTCTCTTTTGTGTTTGCGATAATACAGAGTTATTCCCGCAGGTATGAACTATATTGAAGGTAAAGAAACCGCCTCAACTTGACCTTTTGTTCACTGGTAGCATTTTGTCAAAACTTCTGAGAATTCCCGTGACTGCTACATAACGCTTGTTAACCTGTTTGTATGAACCAGTGGAGGAACCAAGTGCTATATATTGTCTTTTTGTTCTCAGAATATATAGAACTTAGTACTGTGTTGCCTTGGTACGTAGCTACAGGTCTTAGCACACACCACACCCCCCAGCATTAAGATAATAATAATTAAAATTAGAAAGTGCTGTAGTAATGGCACATCAGCTGGCAGGAGAAGTTCTGAAGGGGTGGCTCTAAAGTCGAGCCTGCAGATCCAGCTTCTTGTTGTATCAGCACCACCTACTGGTACCTCACTCCCTTTCTCTTGGAAGTGCTGTCAGGAAGTCCCTTTACGTTTTATTTGAGCTCTAAAAATACTTGGGGGCCATTAGAAGGAAAGTTTATTGTTTTCTAAAGTCTGAGACCGTACAGAACAACTTGTGCTGATGTTATTTGTCGTATGGAGAATAGATACGAGGCTTATACAAATCTCTGAAATCTGGAGTTAAACAAATCTTGCTCTGAAACCAGCAGAGGTGATCTGGAGGGTTGACTTCTGGTTTGCATAAATTTTCATGTGTAATCTAGTTCATCATATTTTTTTAACTGAAGCAAAATTGGATCCATCAGTACAGTGAATGATGCCGAAAAGATTTGTCCACTTCTAGCAAATAAGACACTCAAATGAAGCGGGGTGAACTTACTCATGCATCAGAAGAGGGAAATGTAGGGATAATGATGTCTGTTCACTCTTCCAGGAGGTATCTGGCCAGCCTTGCAGGCCACATGCACCTTGGGACAAGCCACAGCTGTCCCTGGTCCAAAGCGTGGGTCAAAATACATAGCTAAGAGATACAGCAGGGGAGATGGGACATTGCAGTGCAAGGACAATGGGAACACAAAAAAAATCTAAGGGTACTTAGAGAAGAGGCTGGAGGTACTGAAAAGGCCTTAGGGAACATGGGAGAAGAGAAGAACTTGATACCTGCATTTGGATATCGCTGAAGAACTGGAGAAGGGTATAATGGGAGGAGGTAAAAAGGGAGAAATAGAAATAAGGAATTCACGATTGGGTTTGTGGGAAATTGGCTTCCTTAGTTCTGTGGAACCATTTGCCTAATGCTTTTATTGTTGCAGCTTCTCCCCTGGCAGAAACACTGGGAGGTCTGTTGCAGCCTCGCTACCTGTGGGCTCGCTCTCCCATCCATGTCAACGTGCCCTCACTGCTTTGCCTCATCAAGGCCTTTTCCTACTGCAGCCTCTTAAATCTGTTTTGAGGCATCTGCTGCACTACAGACCAACTGTCCAACCTCCGAAGCTTTCGTTTTTCTCTGTGCTTTGCCTCTGTACCCACTTGTCACCCTGATGGCTGCTAGAGCACCAAGATGAAGTAAACGTACGCCTAGTGCTGGCAGTAGTAACTTAACTACCCAGATTTTTCAGAGTAACCCATAGAGCTTTAGATATTAGTAATACTGATACATTTTTAACGGATTACATTCTGTTTCTTTTGATGGTGATTTTTACTATAATTATTATTATTATTTTGGTAATACAAATGTGAATGAATCTCTCAGCCCCTAAGAAGTTTCCCTTGATTTATCATACAATGTTATCAGCTGGAAAACAGCTGGTACATTCTGACCACGGGCCATGACAACCCATTGTATTCACCCCAACCTTTTTCTTGCTCCTATGTTATTTTCTATGGGAAATTTCCCTCTAACACAGTTCACTCCACAACCACAAAGCACAGAGGTCCTCCTCCCTGTTGACCTCCTTCCTTTCCAGCACAAGCTCCATGGGGCTGCATCTTTTGGAGAAACAATGCAACAATACAACCTGCTGACAACTGCTCACAAAACCAGTCTTGCAGGTCTATGCTTTTTTGGCAAAAATCAAGCAAATGGATTTAAATAAGACTGTTATATCAGCCCTCACTCATTGTTTGAGTAATAAAGATACAATTTTGCTAATCAAGAAGATATTATACTTCACAGTGATTCAGAAATGCCTTTGGAATGTTTTCTTACTCATCCTCATTCTCCAAACTCTAGTGTGGGTTTTGTTAATTAGACAAAAAAACCAAAACTCGCTATATTTTCAGCCTGGAATTTTACCACAGAAATGTTACGTGAAGCAGAGTCAGTTGTAAATGAGGCATTGGAAGTTTAAAAGCTGGAGAAGAAGAGCAAATGTCCAAAGCAATTCTAGCATTAATTTGGTATCAAAAGGTGGTGTTTCCTCGAGGGCTATTGATCTCCTGAGATTCCAGAAAAAAAAAAAAGCCCTCACTCCTAAAGCTCTTTAACTCTGAAACCTCTCTTCCAGCTGCCCCAGTTAACAAAACTAAACATCAGACACTTCTCAGAGTTTCAGCAGCGATATTCTGCTTTTCCAGAGTAATGCCAAAGTGCACATCATTAGGATCATCCCAATGTGGAGATCTGTGATTGTTTTGTAGCCCTATCTCAGCTTCCAAAATCACTGCATTGGTTGTTCCTTAATGTTTATAAACCTAAATATATAAATTTTATCATCTATCCCTATCCTGATCACTCTTTTAAAAGGCTGTACAATGCTTTTATTTTAAATGTCTTTCTAAGGAAATTGCTATTAATTTTACCTTTCTCCTAACTTTATTCTTTTCTTCTTGTCTCTTAAGCTACATCCAAAATTTGAGGCAAAGGGGGGTATTTCAATAATTTTTAAAATTATTTTTTACTTGCATTTTAGTTACATCTTCTGGACAGCAACAACTGGAGGGAGATTTTGAAAATAAAAGACTTAAATAAGTCTTATTGTCTTATTGTCTATTAGCTGAGTTACTCCCAAGCAGAAGACTGTAAATGCTTCTGGTTTTCATCTCTAGGGAGAAAATATCTAGGGTAATTAAAGAGTATTTCAGACATAAATAAAAATAGAGAACCAATATTAATTAAGGAACTAGAGCTTCCAGGTAGTAATTAACTGTCTTAAATCTATAGCTGTGCAAGAAAACATTGGTCACAGTGTTATGCAAATTAAAATGCTTCAGATCAACAGATTTAAATTTCCAGATGTCTGTGGCTATATAAATTTTACTGAGGAAAAAATTATGTGCTAATCTGTATTCAGGTGATCTCTTGAAATGTTGTTGGCAGCTTTAAGCTAAGAGGAGGCAATCACAGAGAAAGGCAAACAGGAATAATGCCAATTTCTAGGGAAGATACGTCAAAATATGGGGCACCTAATTATAAAAAACTGATTTAATAATAAAGTTATTTGGCTTTTAACGTGATTACAGCTTAGCCATCCTCTCTGCTAATTCAATCTGTATCGCTACAGGACATTTTCACTTAGGCGACAGCTGTGTGCTACATATCAATTCAAGAAAGGCTGAATGAAACAACACGTGACTGCATTTTTATTCTTGACATAGTCATCACATGAAGGCTTCAAGCACAAGAGCCAATTGAAGGGTGATCTTATTTCTATTCAGTTTGTTGGTTGGGGTTTTTTTCCTGAATAAAGAGTAAGAGGTCTTTGCAAGCCTACATGATGAGTATATAATGTTACGAATATGGGAGCTATGTGAAATGTATTCTCTATGGAATGTTATATATATCTCTATGTACACATAACATATATCCTCCATGGTGCCTTTCTTCATTGTCAAACACCAGAAAAAGTTCTGCAGAAAAAAATCGTTTACATTTTCCATAAAGAACAATATTGCCACTGGTGCAGAGCAGGTAGCAGTGAACCCTGAGCTGGACCTGGGTACCAGCTCACAATGTTTCCCCTGCTGTTTGTGGGCTAAAACAGCTCTTTCTGGCCATGTGCTCGCTGAGGGTTAGGCTGACTTTGAAGGCATGAACATAAGTGCACAGTTTAATAGTCTGACTTAAACGCTTAAAGAGGGACAAGGAACTACTGGAGAGAGTCCAGCAGAGGCTACAAGGATGCTGCAGGGCTGGAGCATTTCTGTGCTGAGGAAAGGCTGAGAGCCCTGGGGCTGTTTAGATGGGGAAGAGCAGCCTGAGAGGAGATCTGAGCAATGCTGAGCTAAAGGGCCCCGGGGGGCAAGAGGATGGGGCCAGACTCTTGTCAGCGGTACCCAGGGACAGGACAAGGGGCAATGGGCACCAACTGGAACCCAGGAGGTTCCATCTGAGCAAGAGGAGAAAATTCTGTGGTGTGAGGGTGTCAGAGGCTGTCCCAGTCTGCCTAGAGAGGCTGTCTCCTTCCCTGGAGAGATTCCCAACCCGCCCGGACACTGCGATGCTGGGCCCCCTGCTCTGGGTGACCCTGCTGGACGGAGCAGGGGAGCACCAGATGATCTCCAGAGGGCCCTTCCCACCCCCGGGGTGCTGGGGTTCTGTACAAAGCTGCCGTGTGACCCCGGCTCCACAACCCGCTGCACGCAGGGCCTGTGCCAGGTCCCCGCCGTCCCCATGGGAACGCGCTAGGCCGGACCCGCCCCTCCCGTTGCCATGGCAGCCGCCGCCGCCGGCGGAAGTGCCCGGCGGCTCCGCCCCCGCCCCTCGCAAGATGGCGGACGGCGGGGCAGCTCCCGCGCAGCACGAAGGGGATGTGGCGGCGGCTCCCGGCGGTCGGAGGGATCGGCAGCCCCGGAGCGGCGGTGGCCGGCCCCCCAGCGCCAGGGACTTGCAGGTGAGCGGCGGGAAGGTGGGCGCCGTCCCGCTCCTGCCGCCGGCCGGGTGCCCCAGGCCTGCCCCCCAGGCCGCCTCTGAGGGGAGCGGGCGCGGCGCGGTTCCCCCGCTCCTCTGGTTGCCGGTCGGGGCTGCCCCGGTGTAGCCAGACAGGACTGGGCTTCATAGTTTCTTTTTTCCTCCCCTTTTGAGGCTGGGAAGGGAAGGAGGCCTCTGAAACCTGCCTGGGAGCTTTAGAAGGCGGTGCGTGGTCAGCGTGTGCGATGGGTGCTTCTCCAGGGGCCTGGGAGGGCTCTCCTGACACGTCGGGAGCTGGGGTTTTAATGGGCTCGGAGTTATTTTGGTGCCGTTCCGTTTCCTGATTATTTGGCAGTAGTGTCTTTTCCCGCGTGACTCGGGAAATGATCGTTCCCCAGGCTTACGTGGGGGAATTTCTGAGTAACCGCGATCACAAATCACAGAATGGTTTGGGTTGGAAGGGCCCTTAAAGATCATCTGGTTCCAACCCCTCTGCCGTGGCAGGGACACCTCCCACTAGACCAGGCTGCTCAAGATGCTGAAAATGACATGTTAGGTGGGCCTCACAGCTTCTTAAAAATGAACTTGCCAATGATACAGCAGCATGTGGGGAACCTTTGGGAAAGACTGTGTTTTTTCTAAAGTATTTGTAGCGATTTCTTGTGAATTCAGTATGCTGGGGGGCATAAAGAAAAGCGTGTCCAGCAGGTTGAGGGAGGTTCTCCTCCCCCCCCTACTCTGCACTAGTGAGACCGTGTTTGGAGTATTGTGTTCAGTTCTGGTCCTTGCAGCTCAAGAGGGACAGGGAAATACTGGAGGGAGTCCAACAGAGGCTGCGAAGGTGATGGACTAGAACATCTCTGATGAGGAAAGGCTGAGAGCCCTGGGGCTGTTTAGCCTGGGGAAGAGAAGAATGAGAGAGGATCTTATTAATGGTTACAAATATCTGAAGGGTGGGTGTCAAGCAGAAGGGGCCAGGCTCTTTTCAGTTGTGCCCTGGGATTAGGACAAGGAGTAATGGTAGCAAGAGGAAACACAGAAAGTTCAGCCTCAACATGAGGAAAAACTTCACTGTGAGAGTGCCGGAGCCTGGCCCAGGC
>WUAM01000143.1:7038440-7061581 GCA_024336885.1 Actenoides hombroni | reverse complement strand
TGGGAGGGCTGGAACCCCTCTGCTGGGAGGCCAGGCTGGGAGAGCTGGGGGGGTTCAGCCTGCAGAGGAAAAGGCTCCAGGAGACCTTCTGGGGGCCTTTCAGGACTTCAAGGGGCTGTCACAAGGATGGGGACAGACTTTTGAGCAGGGCCTGTTGGGACAGGACAAGAGGTGATGATTTGAAACTAAAAGAGAGTAGATTCAGACTAGATAGAAGGAAGACATTTTTTACACTGAGGGTGGTGAGGCCCAGGCTGCCCAGAGAGGTGGTCGCTGCCCCATCCCTGGAACCATCCCAGGTCAGGTTTCTGAGAAACCTGCTTCAGTTGCGGATGTCCCTCCTGACTGCAGGGGGCTTGGACTAGATGGCCGTTAAAGGTCCCTTCCAACCCAAAACATTCTAAGATTCTAAGTTGTTAAAAGTGCCCGTTAACTGTTTTTACAGCCATGATGTCCTGGTACTGTAGCTATTTCACTGCCACTGCTTTGCAAATAATCTTGCAAGGTTACAAACACAAGACCTAATAAAGAGGATAATAATTTCAGTAGGGCTCTGTTTTGATAAATAAGAAATCACGTTACTTTTTTTGGTTGGTTGGTTGGTTCAAGTTCAGCTGTATCCAGATTGCTTCAGTCCTGCTTTAATTTAAACAGAAAACTAGATCTGAGCTTGTTCTGAGCTACCTGAAAACGGTCATGGTGCACCACGATGAAAGGAAGCAGTTCTGAGCTCAGCTCATTTTCCTACCCTTAGGGTTTGCAGTGCCACAGACGTCCGAGGTGATGTAACAAGGTTCTTCCCCTGATGTCAGACCAGCACTGCCTTCTTTTCCTGCCCCCGCTCCTGCTTATGCAGCATGCTGCCTGCTCTCAACCAGGCTCCCACGTTTGTGAGGCCCTTTGCAGGAACCTGTGCCCAGGGATGTGCAAGAGCGGAGGCAGGAGCGGGGCTTCCTCGGTAGCCGCTCGCTCTGCTCACCCGGCGTCTTGTGGCCCCGCACCTCACGAGAACCACAGAAGGCAGTTGTCGCTGATCTCACTGCTGGGGTTTTTTCACACTTCTGCCCTGCCCTTCAGCTGGCACAAGCAGTTCCCAGCCAGCCACGGCGTGGTTTGGATGGCCTGAAAAGGAACCGATTTTTCTTCTTTCATTCTGAGGTGGTTTTCCGCCAGCCCAGTCCCCAGGCCAGGTTACTCCGCAGCTGCGCAGCGCCCTGTCGTAGCAGTGAGGGTGGGGTATGGTGGGCACGGGACTGTGTTTTTAAGGGCAGTGCCAACTTCGAGCAGTTTGAAGTTTGTCACACTACAACCTCAGCTAGCCAGCCCCTTCATTTCTCACGCTGCCTTCCTGCTGAAGAGAGAGCACTTGGAAAGGTTTACACATTTTCGACATAAACCGTTTCCCCGCTCAATTCAGTCCTCTAAAGCTCCTACTAGGTAAGAGGTCATTTACATCCAGACAGAAAAATAACCTCATTACCCAGAACTGTTTAAAAAAGTCAGCGCTGCAAGTCCAAGCGCAAGCCAGGGCGGGCTCCGGCGCGCGCAGCGCTCCCGGGAACCGAAGCGGAGCGGCAGATGGAGCGTTCTCTAACTTCACTCCCGGCACGGAACTGGAGGTGCGGGAGCCAAGACAGACATTTGTGTCTGGTAACGCCATCTGTGTCTGCAAAAACCGCAACGCTGTCGCTGGAGTGCTTTTTGTTTGTAGGGAACACGTTAATGGCGGGGTAGCGCGTGCTGCAAACTCTTCGCGTGGCGAGGGTGCGGAGAAGGAGAACGAAACGATCCAGTTTCTGAGCATCCGCGGGCAGTAATAAAGCGTATGAGTATTGATGAATGGGCAGCAGGAAACAACGAGTGGCAGCGCTGACATTTCGCTCCACGGTTGAACGTGATCTCTTCAGTAAGGGCTTAGACCCTCTGGGTACTCACAGCAATAGCTGGGACCAGTATCTATACAGGAAAGGGTCTGTATTTCTGAATCTCCCCAGATGAGGAAAGCTGATCTCTTGAGGAGTTCATATTTAAACTGGACATATTCACAGAGAAGAAACCTCTTGAGAGTCAGTAAGCACACAGAAACCACTGCCACCCTGCCCAAATGGCACATGGTGGAAGTTCAGAAGATAATTTTAAGGGGCGGCATCATTTTATGTTCACACTGTTGTCACACCCCTGCCAGGGCATCTCTGACAGCACCCAAAAGCAACCAGGCTACTGAGCACTGTGGATCTTTGTCCTGATCCAGTATAACTTCTTCCCCTGGGCTCCTAGACTATCAACATTACTGCTTTTATCTTTGTTGCTTCTTCAAACTGATGAAGCTTTTTGTGCCAACAGTGCTGTGAATCAGCTTTCTCTAGTCTCTGTGCTGGATGACACTCACTAGCAACATCCTCATCCCTCCAGCTGCACCACCCTTGCCTTTAACTCTCACGCGTGGCAACTCCTTTTCTCCACATCAAGCTCTATTGTCACATTTCAAGCGCTTAGTCTTTCACTGTTTAGCTTCCCTCTACCTATCACATCTCCTAGTTTATCAAGCTGTCAACCTCCACCTTCACCTTGCCAGTGACAGCAACCTCAATGGCTGTGTCTCCTCCTTCATCAGGCATCTCCTTCCTTTCCACTGGGCCATCCCCCACACATGGGAAAAGCTCCATGTCAAAATCTGTTGAATTGCTACTTCTCTAAAATCCCTCTTTGAAACCTACCATCTGGCATTTCATGATGCAAGTAGTGAACTGCTAGAATATACTCTGCTTCTTCTGCTAAATTCTGTTAGTCATGTTCTACCTTATTCTTTAAACCATCTCTGCCTTGCTTTGTTTACTTGCTACATCCTTTTTTTTCAGCATCTGTAGTGTTCCTGCAACAGCAAAGAGATTGCTTTCTTTACTTTTACCTTGTACAGTCGACAAATCCTGAAGCCCTGAATCATGATTCAGTTTCTTAGCTCCAGCAGAATATAAATAATGGTATTTAGCAGACTAACCACTTGGGAAGCAAGATACCTGGGTTCTGTTTTCTGCTCTGCCACTGGGTTCTTGTGAGACCTTAGGCAAGGCATTCCGGGCATTTCCAAAGGTACGTGAAAAATATTAAAAATGGAGTCCAAGTTCATTTCACTAAACATCTCTCAGCGAAAAACTTTTCAGCTTAGAACCTGGGAATGATCTGAACCCAGCCTACAGAAGGACTTTGGCTACACTGTGTGAACCATACAACATCTCTGTATCCTGTCAAGTGATTCTTTTGGGCAGCATTTCTGGAGAATTTGCTATTTAAGGTCAGCCTGCCATTTTCAAAACAGAGTTGCTCAAAACTGAAAACTCAAAATGCACTTTTCAAAGATATTTGATTATAGATTGTATACAGCAAACTGTAAAAGGAATTAAGGAGGTTAAGGGTAAAGCTCTTTAAAGACTTAAGCAAACTTACTTTTTCACTTTGGGGTATTTCATCTCTGAAATAGCATTGGTAGCATCCGTCTGTCTCTCCTTCAAATGCTGTGGCCACATATTATCCACCCAGTCGACTAAGTCCACCTGAAAGCCCCACCAAAATAAACTGTTAGTTACCAAACACAGGGTGGGATATGCTCCTGTTGGCTACAACTCCAGCAACAGCAGCAGCAGACACTCACAGGCAGCAAGAACCTTGCTCTTTGGCAAAAGTCCTGCAGACCCGACTTGCTAAGTGTTTATCACCACAGCCCATCCCTTTCCAAACCCAAAGGAGGCCAGTTTTGCAGTCAATTTAACTGGGTGCAAACTCTGTCCTATGGGCACTGGGAGCACCTCCTCTTGCAGCAACACCCGCTGCCTGAATTCAAATGCAGTTCTGTAGCCAACAGCCTAGACATTGCATTTCTGAACATTGTAATACAAGCACGACAGAGACGATACTATTCCAATACCCTGCACTTCAAGGAACATCAACACCATTGTTCTGGCCAGATTCTGATTTGAGTAATTACATGATCACCTACTATGCACTTCCTTCATCATTCTGCTTGGGTGTTAAATTCGGCAAAGTTCTTGACTAAAAGCCAAACTTTCAGGATAAAACAGCAAGACATAGTGCCAGCAAGGTGAGGAAGAGAGGGAAACTGTTCGGGGACACTGAACCACGGCTCTTGCACTGGGTGCCAGAGCATGATCTGCAGTCCTGTCCATCCCAGCCATGGCAAGGGCAGGCTTGTGACTCATTCTGGGGTCTGTTTTATCATGGAGCGTGGGCTTGGATATCCTTAACACTCCCTTCTGGTTATGCAAGTGGATCACATGTGCCAGGTTTCCAAAGAGTGGAAAACACCAGTGAATCTGGGCAGTCCAAGGCAGACTGTAGTGCTGCCTTTGGCCACAGCGTGGCTGTACATCCAGCTCCAAACAAGCGTGAGGTGTGAACCAACCTCCATTTACAGGGGCAGCAAGGGCTGCAAGCCCTATATCCCCTGCCTTGGTGAGGAAGCTGTCCTCCGACTGTGTGACAGCACAGTTAGCACCCCACCTAGCCTCCTGACTGCTAAATCTTTTTAAAGGCCCACCCAAGAATGTTCCTCCTATGAGTCAACTCTTTGTTGGTTTTCCTAATAGGGGAAATTAGCACATGAAATTCTGGGGAGGCTGGGGCTGACCCCTCCCCAGTCTGCATCTGTACCGTGGATAACACGGGGCATTTTGAGGGGAGGCAAAAAGGGCATCATGCAGCCAGCAGAAACAGGACTAACTCCATGAGTATCCCAGTTGTGTGTGTAAACAACACTGATGGCTGCTGCTCCGAAAGAATTCCAACATCCTGATGTTGCAACCCGCAGTCTTTACACCACAGAGAACACGGATCCAGTATTTCTGCTTTATGTGGGCTCAAAGAGCTCCGCAGAATTCAAGGGAAACACTTGAAGACAACATTCCACTAGTATCTGACTTTATGTACTGGACTTGCTCTCAGCACCCACTTCCCCAGCACCCTCTCTTCTATTCCCAAGCACCTAACGGGAGAGCAAGTCTCTCTTTCAGTGAGATCTGAATATTCCTGGGTTTACAAACGATTGCGCGCTCAGGCCACATTAAACAGATATGAAGTATTCATTTACAGGTGGTAACAGGTACCCGAGTGCTTTTCCCAGTCCTGAGCACCCAGGAAATTTGCACAGATGTTTTAAAAGCTCACTGAGCACGATGTGCTTGGGAAAACGGGGATTGGTTGAGGCCAGAAAGTCCCCAGAGCACTTTCAAACTGCCCGCTAGCATCTGAATGGCAGCAACAACCTGCACCAACTTCTGTGTTTAATATTCAATTTATATGTGCGTAATGGAGCAGGAAAGCCTACTTAAGAATTGAAGTGGTGTGGTGTTTATATTGTCTGCATAGGCAAGAGATGTCCCCAGAGGAAAAAAGAACCTGCTGGTGTAACTAGAATAATGTTTAGAAATGAGGCAAAAAAAGTGTCACAGAGCTGTAGTTTCACACCCAGCAGTGCCTTCAGCATTCAGTTCCACGTGTAGATACAGAGGGAACAAGCAGCACAGGCTGCTTGGAGAGGTCACTTTGTTCCCTGATCGAGCAGGACCGATGCCTAAACCCTCTGCTGAGTGTCCCGAGGGAGACACTGAAACCTCCAGTGCCATTCCCTCCACTGCTGTGTATCACCGAGTTGAAGCTCTAACCCTCACCCGCCCGTGGCTGCACGTCAGTGAGAAATGAAATCATTTTTGTCAGTATGGGCAGGGTTTCACTGCTGGTGACTTCATCCGGGAACAAAATCACAAGAGCCCTCTACATTTAAAATAACATGGACAAAGCTACCCCCTTGCTCGGACACTACCAACTGTGACATAGCAGGGAATATGCTGATTTAGGCAGATATAAATGTCTACATTTAATACATGTGTTTTCAACTTTTTTTTTTTTTGCTTTGGAGTCCCCTGAACATTTTAATGAAACACACAGAACGAATTTAAGCTTCCTGATAATTTGAGCTTCCTTAGAGAAGGAAAAACAATAGATAATTAATTTTGGATGGGATTTCCCCTAAATACCTCAGGAGGAACTGGGTATCTGTGAAATAGCTGGGAATCATATTCCCACCTGGATCTGTTCCTGTGTGTCCTGCCCTGGGTGACCCTGCTCTGGCAGGGGGGTTGGACTCGATGATCTCCAGGGGTCCCTTCCAACCCCTACCATGCTATGATTTTATGATTCAAGCCAGCTGAATTGGTTCTTAATTCCAGATCAAGCTTATCTGAGTTAAGTTTTTCCTGTTTCTCTGTAAAATGTTTGTAAAATTTATTATTTGCTTCCCGGTCATATCAGAGGGTAACCCGTCAACTTTATTTCTATTTGTTAACTTTGATGAGATGATGCTCAGTCTCTGTGTGGGTATATACTCTTGTGATTCCATATCTGATACGGGCTGAACGTAGCTAATGAAGGGCCACGAACCAAATGACAGCCCAGTTCCACTTCCACATCACAACAGTGTTAAGCATGGTGTGGGTTTTTTTTCACAGAGCAGAAGGGAAGTTGAATTTAGAGAAGCAATTGGGGTTTCTTAAGTTGATGTTTCTAATTTTCTGGTGATGCACTTCCTGTGATGTCTTATTTCTGCTCTGTATGCAGTTCCAGAGCTGCTAAACCAAGTTCTGTTTCCTACAGTTGGCCTTGGCAGAGTTGTATGAAGATGAAGCGAAAAGGCAGTCATTGTGTCCTGACAAAGCAACAGCTACAAAGATCAGTAACACAAAAGCATCACAGAGGTGAGACATGCTTTGTACCTCAGACACGTGTTGGACAGCTGCTGTATTAGCTCACAACACTTGGTCACGCTTACTTGACCTCCCTGTGTAAAAAGCCATCTGCAGCAGTTCATGAGCCAGAGTGGTGAATCCCTGTAATAATGCATAGTCTGTGTCTTCTCAGAATGCTTTTTAAATTGTATTTATTTAGCAGCCTTTGTGCTAAAAAACCCACTTTAGATAAGAAAGGGTTAAGGTGCTGTAACTGAAACGTGACGTTGCTCTTCTTTTTTACACAGAATTTGGAAATTGGCAGTATCAGAAAAACACTTTGCTGCTTCAAAATTCAGCAGAGCAGTAGTTTGTGTGAAACTTGGCAGAGTGAGCTGCTTTGGGTGTTGTAATTACGACAGTACCTGATGAGATGAATATTCCTTTGTGTATTTATTGGTAGGTTCATTAATAGGCTCCCATGGGGTGAGAGAATTAAGAAAGGCTTCTTAGAGCATTTGTCTGGATGTGGCAGGAAATCCTGTATCTTTGTATAAATCCAGCTTCTGCTGGCCTGCAGTGTGTGCAGTTCACATAATATTTAAAGGTTCAAAGTAGTTTTAAATATTTTATAAAGAAATCTAGCCATTATTTAATTAATTTCTGTTTAAATTGTTTTCAAGAGAAGTCTTTACATCACTACTGTCGGCAATGCCAAAGCAAGTCTTGTATTTGGCTTGTCTTTCAATCCCTGCTGCCAGTATGACTCTCTGTTTGAAGGGAGGTTAAGCAGCAGGAAAGATCTCAGTCACCAGAGCCATGCTTCAAGCGCCTCTGCAAACGCAGATCTTCAGGATTTTAGAAAAGTATGTGACACTTGGAAAATAAAAGTTTTTTTTGCTGAGTTTGTTTTGGTGAAACCACCTAAGCTGACTAATCAGTTACACAGAACAAATTTATAAACAAATAAACCCAACAGCTCCATTTGCTGGTACGTATCCTGAAGCTCCAGCTGAAGGAGAAGCTGCAGCACAGTATCTCAGATAGTTCCATGTGATGGCTGTTGGCAAACACTTGCTCTGTTGGCAGCCACACTGGAATCTGTCTGAGATTTTTCACTGAGAAGCATTCATGGCTGTGTACTTCAGCAGGAAAAAAAAAAAAGGTGTGGTGAGAACAAAAAGAAACAAGAAACCAACAACTTGATATCCTTAGTTTTTGGAAAAGAAGTAATTTCAGAAGTTAGCTCTGAAGGGAATGTACCAGTCATCTTCAAACGTTTTCTTTTATTCTCTTGGCAGTCTTAAAATTGATTCTCTTAGAAGGTTGAGAAAACCAGAGCGAAGCATGAGCGATGACAAAGAAAACCAAAGGTATTTAAATAAGAAAAACCAAACCACAAAAAAATCATTTTACAATTGTGAAAGTAATTGGGGTGGGTTTTTTTGTGACATTCACACTTTGCTCCCACCTGTTTTTCAAAGTGCATGTGGGTGAAGTCTGTCCTGCAGAGAGCTAACTACAGAGATGCCATGTGATTTATTAGAGTGAGCATTAGCTGTACACTGCTGTAGTAAAACTAGGTTTAGCAGAGTCTGGCTCTAGTGATCTAGGACCTATAGATGCCTTAACACCTGTAAAGGTTGTAACTTCCACTTGGACTCCAAAGCTTTTTTACCTTTTCTCAAACATCCTGAATTGTTCTGTATATCCATTGCTGAAATATTTGAGTACTTCCTTTCTTTCTTGAAGACAAATTCTGATGAGAATTATTGTTTCATTTCTTTACCACTATCATTCTTCTGAATCCAATAACTAAAGTGTTTTCCATATAAATGAGATAATAAATACAGATTTCTGTGCAAAGGAGAGATGATACTAAGAGATTGCCATCATAAAAGCACCTCCGTGCCCACTACTGGTTTGGGGCAATTATAAAATATGGTGGAATCAACAGCATTTGGAAGTCTTTGGCCTGGGAGACAGTTTCACATGGATTATTTAGTTTGCCCTGCCCCAGGTGGTTAAGGGAAACAGTTAAGGAAAGTAGAAAGCCCTTACTTTATTAATTATGAACACTTTTTGTAGTCAGAGGCAATGCATTCAGGTTTGCCATGTTTTGAATTTATATACAGATTTTTATTATCTGTTCCATTGGCATTTAGAGATTTATAGCACCTTCCTCAAGAACTCGCTCAATCTTCGTAATCAGATACAGTTCTGAACAGAATTATTTGTAGTTTAACCTTTCATCGTCAAGAGCTAGAAATGGGGCTGTGCTGAAGAAAAAGAACAAATTATGGTGCTGTTCCTCTTTTCCAACAACAGTACTGCGCTTGTTCTGCCAAGGCAGTGTTAGTTGTGAATCTGTATTCTGTCCAGCCTGGGCACAGTCCCATGCACAGGACACCCCTGAGGGAACTGGTCTTGCTGGGAGCAGGTGGCATCCATATAAGATGAGGTGTTTAAAGCCACTGCAGCCTCAGGGCTGTGTTCCCTTAAGCATATGGCCTTGGCCACTAACCTCTGGGGTCTGTTTCAGAAGGCGCCTTGTGGTAGTTTTGTTAGTGAAAAGTCTTTGGAGCAGTGCTGCTTGGATTGCTGGGAAGGTCAGGACCAAGTAGAACATTTCTGTTATCAGAATGAAAAGGTTTTGTGCCAACTTTTTGCTCTTTGTTCGTTCATTTTTTTTATTTTTTTTTTTCTTTTGATGGGAAGGAGGAAATTTATGCTTGGCCAGTTAAAGCACTGTTGCTTACGAACATTACTATTCTAAAGATTTTATTCAGGTGACTCGGAATATAGAGGGCTACAGATTTCTGGACCTTCTAATAGTCCAAGTAAAATTGTTGCTGAACTCTTCAAGGAAGCAAAAGAACATGGGGCTGTCCCGTTAGATGAAGCCTCAAGAGCATCTGCTGATTTCAGTAAAGCCAAGGTAAAACTTAAAAAGTATTTTGATCTCTATTTGCATTAGGCCACAAAACTGATCTGAGGGCTGTAACCCCTCTGCTGTGAGGACAGAGAGTTGGGGTTCACCCTGGAAAAAGGCTCTGGGGAGACCATCTTGTTGCCTTTCAGTACTTCAAGAGGGCTGTCAGAAAGATGGGAACAGACTTTTCAGTAGGGCAAGAGGACAAGGAGTTTTGGCTTTAAACTACAAGAGGGAGATTTAGACTTGATAGAAGGGAGTCCAGTGAGGGTGGTGAGAGCCTGGCCCAGGGTGCCCAGAGAGGTGGTTGCTGCCCCATCCCTGGCACCATTGCAGGTGAGGTTGGCCAGGGCTCTGAGCAACCTGCTCTGGTTGCTGATGGCCCTGCTCCCTGCAGGGGGGTTGGACTGGATGACCTTGAAAGGTCCCTTCCCACCCAAACCATTCCTTGATTCTGATGCGTGAAAAAGCGCACAAATTAGAAACTGTAATGAATCCTGTCAACCCTGCTTAGCCTGGTTATGGTACTGGGTATAATTTTCTACTCTAGAAAATAGACAAGCTACAACAATGCATTTGCTTTTTATCACAGAAGCAAGCTTGCTGATGCTTTTATTTGCACCTTGGTGAGAATTTTAACAAACTGCTCGCGATATTTCTTTCAATAAGCTTTTCTGTGTATGTTTTTTCCAGTCATTTTCTGGTGGTGGATATAGATTGGGTGACTCATCACAAAAACACTCTGAATACATATATGGAGAAAATCAAGATGTAAGTAAAATTGTGAATATCAGGAAACAGAATCCCCAACAGATGTCTGCTTAATCCTGTTTACAGCTTGAAATGCCAGTATTACTGTAACTATCTCTGAGGAAAAACTAATATTGAAATATTAGATATGTGTTAAGTAGAATTGGTTAAAGTGGAAGCATCCACAGAGGACAGATGTTCACTGGGTACCCCTAAGGCCTAAAATATGGAATTTTCTGATGTAAATTACTTGGAAATTCTTAGCAGACACTCAGTTACTTTCCTCCAGCTGTTCTTCTGCAGTCTCTTAGCTAGGCTAACGTTTTAATCCTCTTAGGTTAGGAATCATTTCTTGTTGTGGCTTGCAAAGTAGCCAGTCTCAAACTGGAGGGCATGGATACATTCTAGTAGTGTTGAAGTAGACCTTTTCAAAATTGTCTGACCTTTCTTTCCTCTCACTTAAAAAGCTGGAAGTGAGGAAGAGGGTGGGGGAAGACCAGGATGCTCTACACTTTGCCGTTTGTGTGAATGGTTTGAGCAAATGTTAAGCTTCTTTGAAAACAAACCCAAGAAATGAGTATGGCCAAAATCTGTTAGTATAGATAAAAAAGTGTATAACTAATCTGTATGACATTGAAATGCATTATTTGTCCATCTTCACTTCTTTTTCTTTTTATTTCACTGTTTTTGCTTCACAGGTTCAAATTTTGCTGAAACTATGGAGGAATGGCTTCAGTTTAGATGATGGCGAGTTGAGATCCTATTCAGACCCAATAAATGCTCAGTTTCTTGAGTCTGTTAAAAGAGGGTAAGTTAAAAATGGCAGCTTTTTTTAAGGTATGTCCTTCAAGTGAGGTGAGCAAAAATTCTTTCTCCTCACATTTATAATGATCAAAAGCTCCAGGCTTCTTCTTTGCCTGTACCCAGAAGATATGTTCTGCATTTGTCATCAGATGCACGGGGTTTTTAAAAGTTTGGCACGTTTTGGTTCCTTCTGGTGGTTTAATTCTGACTGTTACTTGTTAGAGACATGTTTTGTTGGTAGCTTTTGACTGTCAGTAGGTTCCAGATTTTGAATGTCTGCTGATTTTTTTTCCTTGAGGATGAAATCAATTCATAAAACAATTGGATGTCTGTGACTTTTTAAAGTAACCGTACTAATGGTATTAACACATTGTACTGTGTAAGGTTTTTGTGTAATTTTGTGTTGTGGTTCAGAATGTAACTGGGAAACAGTTTTTGTTTTTTTTGTTTGTTTTTTTTTCAATTAAGGGAAATTCCTGTGGAATTGCAGCGACTTGTTCATGGTGGCCAGGTTAATTTGGATATGGAAGATCACCAAGAACAGGAATATGTGAAGCCTAGGCTGCGATTCAAAGCTTTCAGTGGCGAAGGGCAAAAACTTGGAAGGTAAAAACCATTAGACTTTTCTCTTCTATGTTTGTATGCTATTTCAAAAGCTGGGTTTATTTCAGTAGGCAATTGTTGGAGAAGCTAATCCGATGACAAAAGCAATATAAAATTGTTCTGTGTCACAAGTCTCAGCCCTGATTTCAGAGTCACCAGTCTTTGGCCTCTGTTGGGACTGCTTATAGGTTTGCAAGATGCTTTGTGCTTTGTTGTGACGTGAGATTCCTCTGCCTGTAATGCATATAATTTTGCCTATTCAGCTGTGTTTAAAGTGAGAGCAAAGGAAGTTGAAAGGTAATTGGTACTATATAAACTTAATGAAAAATCTCTGGATAGAAGAAGACGACCCAAACAAATTGTTCCCCATTTAGTGAGGAACAGGCAGAAATTGGTTATAAAGTGATATTGGCAGGGAAGGATACACTCTTCTCAGGCTTAGCCACAGTACCTGTTGTATTTCCTTTTGGGATCATCACAGAGGGAATGGGAGATGGAATTGCAATTGCTAAAGCAGTTTGGGTCGGTTCAGTGCACAATAATGGTGCATGATTATTTATTTTTTTTAATGTTGTTCAGGAGGTACAGTATTTAGTTTCAAGGACTTCCATTTCATGCTCCATACACATAAAGATAGTTTTCTTTATACCTGATTACCTATTTAAAATTGTGCAAATGTAATAACATGCACAGTTACAAGACAAAAAAATATGAAATATTGCAGTCATTGACAAGAAACTATATTATTTGTGCCTCTGTTAGAAAAGCTGGGTTTATACTTAGTTCAGATAACTTTGAGAGGGTTTTCATTGCTTATTTGTATGAGCTATACATGGTAGAAAAAGGAAACTGAAATGCTACTCGCTTCTGGTTTGACTCCTTTAATAACAACTGGTTTATTTTTTTCCATCCTGTAGCCTTACACCTGAAATAGTCAGCACACCTTCTTCCCCAGAGGAGGAGGAGAAATCCATTCTTAATGCACCTGTCTTGATTGATGACTCCATGCCAGCAACAAAAATTCAAATTAGATTAGCAGATGGAAGCCGGTTAATACAAAGATTTAATCAAACACACAGGTAAATTGATCATAACTCTTTCAGTAAGCTTGTATTTTGTCATTAAATGAATATCAGGAAGACAGCAAAAATAGGAAAAATAGAGCTTCACCAAAATGTTATAGCTCTGTCTCATAACAGATGTACTGAGGAATCAACTTCCAAAGCAAAATTCTGTAATTGGAAACAAAATATTTAGTAACTTTCATGACCATTTATGTTCTGTGATTTTGAAGGACACAGTACCTGCCAAAGCTGTTCTCAGGGCAGCTGAAATCTGGGCAGCCTCACTAGGTAGTCATCCCAACCCTGGGCCCTTCTTGGCAGGAGCATGTGACTGACTCAGGTGACTGAAGGCACTTTCTGGCAGTTTTGGAGTGTAGCCGGAGTTGAGATGTATTCCACGCTCCAGGCTTTGGCCCAGAATCATAGAATGGTTTGAGTTGGCAGGGACCTTTAAAGGTCATCTCGTCCAACCTCCTGCAGTCAGCAGGGCCATCTGCAACTAGAGCAGGTTGCTCAGAGCCCTGGCCAACTACACCTGGAATGGTTCCAGGATGGAGCATCGACCATCTCTCTGGGCAACCTGGGCCAGGGTCTCACCACCCTCGGTGTAAAAAATTTCTTCTTCCTGTCTAGTCTGTGTGTCCCCTCTTTTAATTGAAAACCATCACCCCTTGTCCTTTTGCAACAGGTCCTGCTAAAAAGTCTATGTCCATCTTTCTTGTAAGCCCCCTTTAAGTCCCAAAAGGCCACAGTAAGGTCTCCCTGGAGCCTTCTCATGTCTCTCTTGTGCTGAGGAGCTCCAGAGCTGGACACGGTGCTTCAGGTGGGGTCATAATCAAGAGCTCCAGCTTTCTACCTCATTATACTGGAGACAATGACTAAACATGCCAGGGGTTGTAAGTGTAGACTGCAGCCCGTACTCAGAAGGGTGTACGGACAAAACATCCTTGCTTGCAATTCTGACATGTATGTTGGACATCTGCTGAGAACCAAGCTCTGTTATGTCTAGGCTGCTCATCTGCTAGGAGCTGGCAGCATGTGAACCTGGTGGGTTTTTTAGATTTGTTAGTAGTTTGCTGATTAGAGCTTGGCCATCGGTTTTATTGACTTTGTTGGGACATTGCCATAAGTGGTGTTGGCCAACCCCATTTATTTGCCTAAGAGGTTGTGTTAGTGCAAGGTTCTGCAAAGTTCTACTTTGCACTGCATGGCTGAGAGAACTTTGGGCAGAGGGCAGAGATTTGAGTAGTTCCACTCACATTTTACAGTAAGCAGGGTTCAAGCCAGCCCTGGTCTGAAATCCGCACCATGATGTTAGAACTCAGCTGAAAGTGAGGTACAATCCTGCCTTGTCTTAGCGTGGACCCAGTTCCATGTTAATATTGTTAGATGGAGAGTTTACCCTTTTCCTTCTGGCTCAGCATGAGGGCAGAGCCAACACACAGCTCTCTGACAACATACACAGACCACAGTGAGACAGTGTTAGCTGAGATACCAGCGGGGAGGCAGATACAGCAACAATCTCTGCTACTTTAGCAGACCTGATAGTACAGACCCAGATCTTTTCTTCCCAGCACCAGCTGGAGAAGTGCCCTAGATAAACACTCGGGCTCATCAGGAGCCTCTGTAGCCATGATGTGTTTTCTTCTGTGTGCATGAACAAGTAGAGGTGGTAAACTTCCCAGTAACATCTGTAACCAAGGGATGTGTGGACAGAAGCTTATTTTAATCATTATTAACTTTATCTCGGATGTATCTCTTTAGTTGTCCCTCAGATGTGAATCTTTTTAGCTCTCCTTGCCATATGTACAATCAAAATCAGCTACTAAAGTTCACTGCCTGTGTCATGAGCCTTAAAGACAGAAAGTTGAAGCCCCTACTTATATGGCTGCAGTACATCTGCCTGTTTAGTAGTTACAATAGATCTTCAGAGATTTGTTCTCAGCTCACTGTCGTAGACAGAAACCTCAAATTTCAGGGTTTTATCTCTAAAATCTTGCATATTTTTCATCCATGTCTTATAAAACAAAATTATACTTGTTACACTGTTGATGTGATTATTCTATGAAGTATTGTTCAGAAGTTCAGTGCCAAGTGAGAGTGAGGGAAGCCTCTTGCTATTGAAGTGTGTTAACAAGCCCCCCCCCGCTTTCTCACCACTGTCACTAGGTATTTTAAGATTCCTCCTTCCATTAATAATTTAGCCTTTTGGAAATATCTGAATAGTGAGTTTTTTGACAGCTGGTGTTGAAATTATTTGCCTTGCTGTGTTAAGTGTCAGCTTGCAGTGTATGTTAATGACTTTATTTCTGTTATTTAAGAAAATGAGCACCATTCATTTTAATTTTTCATGGGGTTTATGAAGAAGCAAAAAAAATTCCAGCCTACAACCATCAGCTGCCTGGATCAAATGGAAATGTAAAATCAATAGGACATATTAAATGGTTTAATCTGTTAGAAGTTTTTGTGTTCTCTGATCACCTTAATGTTCAGATAATGATGTCTGAATGGAATCCTACCCAGTTTTCATGTCTGTATCCTTTCCACAGGATTAAGGATATTCGAGATTTCATTATCCAGTCCCGTCCAGCCTTTGCCACAACTGATTTTGTTCTTGTGACTACCTTTCCAAACAGAGAGCTAACAGATGAGAGCCTGACACTACAAGAAGCAGATATACTTAACACTGTGATTCTTCAGCAATTGAAGTAATCTTCCTGTTGTTGGTAGAACACAGGGAGCGTGCTGTGTTGTCACAGATTTCCAACAGATGAAGAAAAGGAGATATCTGTCTCTTTTTATTCCCCTGCTTCCTTGGATCAGATTTTTGGGTTTCATGTCTTCCAGCTCCAGCATATCTAACTTTGTTACTTTCATTTCTTAACGTTGTTCAGCCTTTTTTTCAGTGCTCAAATTCAACTTCTCTATGTTAGTATTTTTCAAACCACGTTTTGTACTAAATGTGAAAAGAAGTTTGACTTTGAGCCCTCGCTATTTTGAGGGGGGTGGGGGGCAGAAGCATTTTTCTGAAGGGGACAGTATCTTTCATACAGTTGGTAAGATTTGCACTATGGAAATGTTTTATGCTGCACTGACAAAACAGCCATTTGAAAACTTAGCCTGTAGGTTACGTTTACCTTCCAAGCTGTATTAAGGTGTTCTGTTTAATAGGTTGACAGGGAATTAATGTCCTAATTTTTGTATATTCTGTTTGTAATGTTTTGTGGTACAGTATGATATTTATACTCTCTGGTTTATGTCATTTTTGTGATTGCTCATCTGAATGAATTGGTTCAGGAGATGCAAACCTCAGCCATCGCAGACTGGAACAGGTTGCTCTCATTGTGTTCTAGTTGTTATTTTCACTACAAGTAGGATTTTTTTAATTTTAATTTATTTTTTTTCCTTCTGGAAGTTAGAGAAATGGGAGAGACCCTTGTCATCTGGAGAAACACTGTGGTTTAGATTTCATGAGAGTAAAGATGTGGAACCCGAATCCGTAGCTGAACCCTGTGCAGCTCCACGGCTCTGCACGTGAACGGGTACTTCAGTAACACCAAACAACAAAAGAAAACAACCCACTGAGGTGCACAAACACAGAACCTGTTTATGCTGTGACTTGCATGCACAAAAGTAGACGTGTTAATTGGTTGTGTACTTTTGACCTGAAGTTCAGGTCTTTCTATTTGGAATTTTGGCCAAAGGTGTTTTGTAACGTTCCGTGGGGACTTGGCTGTGCAGCTTCCACTCTGCTCGTTTGGAAGCTGTGATGTTAAACCCCTTAATCTTTGAAATTGGATATTTTTTCTAATAACTCAGCCCTACACTGCAGGATACAGGTAGGAATTGTACCTTGTGGGCAAACTGGCTGCCGTGCTTCAGTAGTATGCAATTTTATAGCATTTGTGGCTTTGTATCAGATGAATGGATCGCGCTCTCGAGGAGGGTAAATGGGCTGTATCTCTTGTACCAATAGACCTGTTAAAAATGCTGGTTTCCCTGATTATTTCATTCTGAAAACATCAGTGTTTATTTATGCTAAGATTATAATTGCTCGGTATATCTCATTAATCTTACATTTTTTACCTCAAAGTAGGTATTTGGGTAGTTTTTAAATGTGCAATTGTATTTGAAGTATTTTGTTTTGTAATTTAATATCTGCATGATTTTAATCATCCTTCATTTCACGTGCAAAGTAATTAAAGTTTTAAGCTAAAAAGACCGTAGGCAACACTTCTTGTTTTCTTTCCAGTTTATGTTATGACGTGTCGATTGTGTGGTGTGCTGAATATTTCAGCCTAAATGGAAAGAAATGGATGTTTAATATATATTTTCTATACTAAAACTTCTCTATATAAGTGGAAGGCCAAAGTCAGTATCGTGATATCCATCTTGGGCATATTTGGTTCAGAATATAGTTAAAGTTACATTGCTTATTACTTCCGAAGACCATTATTAATTAAACACTGATTTCTGAAGGACAGTAGCTGACTAAATTAGTGGGGTGTTTTCTTATTATTAATTGCCTATTATCACAATCTCTTCGTTTCAAATAGCTGGTAAATTTTGGTGTTCAGTAGCAGCTGAGAGTAACTGGGAGTCCCAGTAGTTGACGTTATTTTGTCAAGCACTATGAGCGTATTGATGCCTGTGTTTAAATATCTCACTGCTTCTCAGTACTTGAAAACCTGTAGAATCCCAGCACACAGTTTTATGTCCTACCTTTGATTAACATTAAATTCTCCCTCGTGTAGCTAACGTCTTGGCATTTTTGGCACAAACCAGTTGTTTGAGCACAGAGCTACGTGGGCACGCAGTTCAGACTGGCTACAAGGGAGAAGGAACAATCCAGCTGAACTGTTTTGTAGCCCTTTGAGATCTACAGAGTTGTGTGGCTGGGGGATGAATTTAATCACTGCATTTGTTATTGGTGAGTTTGATACTGTTTGTGGTGCTGGTCCTGCTTCTTAAGAACTTTAGAGACGGGGCTGAAAAAGTCAATGGTAATGCTGAATTCAATATCTTATCTTAAAAGAGCTCAAACCAGGGAGCTTATCAGGAAGAAAAGAGGTGAGGTGAGTTAAAGTGAGCATTTACTTCACAGAGCAGGGGAAAAAATATTACAGGACTGTTTGGTAGGGAAAAGCATAACAAGAATTAGAAGCTTGTACAAAGCTGGAAACTCAGTTCAGGTATTTTCAAAATGAATTTAAACCACACTTTTTAATAGATAAGCTACTGGAATGAACCAACCTTGAAAATCAGCTTCTCTGTCTTCTGGTTGGTTTTTTTAATTCCCATGGTTATATGGACTTTCTGTAAGATTTGTTTTAATTAAACCAAACTGGGGGGGTAGGAGGGGTTGTCCATAATTGAAGAGCTCTCTGGCAGGATATCTGAATGATAAAGGAAAGACAACCAAGTTTAAAAAGTTTTTCACCTAAAACTGAGAAGTGGGGAGGGTATCTAGTTCTTTTTTTTGTTTATTCTTATGTGATCTAAAAGCTACATATTTGGCCTTTTATTTCTGGGGCATGACAAGATAAATGTGTCATTCCAAACTTCATTAAGGTAAACTGAGCGAGATGTTCTTAACTGTGGAATTAAAAATAAATAAAATTCCTTCAGGGAATTATTCTGGAAGAACTACTATTTTACAAGTCTACCTGGGTCTATCTCACCAAATTAATTTGGTGAGATCTTAGACCATTGAAATACTAATGAGCAAGTAATCCCAAATGGGAATACTGGGGAGTAATTTTTCTTATGTTTTTATCTGAAGTTTGAATAGAAGGAATTATTTATGCAGTGCTCTGAAGCTGGTACTTATTTCATGGAATTCTTAGTGTCTTATTAGGTGGTGATATAAAAATTGTGATTGCCTATTCTATCAAAAAAAAATAGAATTCATAGCTTACAAGTTTACATAGTTTACAAGCTCTATCCTAAAAATTACAAAATAATTACAGTTAGAGGACAAAATCAATTTTCTGACTTCCAAATTAAATTTTAATTAACTTTTTCATGGTAAAAGCTGTCTACAGTGTTTTGGCCTCAGAACTTTACTGCCTGCGCTGCGCAAACCCCGGACAAATGTTCCATTTCGTGAACAGAATTCATTTCTGTTTATCTTGCAACTGTTCCTAATCAAGTTCAATTAAATCATCATTACTTAGATGTTCACAATATAAATGTCCTTACCATCTTTTATGCCAATTTAGATAAGCCATTTTAAATGAGATTTTTGCAAATAAAAATCTCTGCCTGAATGTGAAAATGGAAATGCTAGGGGTTTTTTGGCAAGTTTGTAGTTGATAAAGAACTTAGATAAGGTGTCTCTTTCTACTTGCATTTGAATTTGTCTTGTCGCAAGCTGGTTGTTGTTACAAGAAATTTTCAACAGAGAAGATTTTGGCTCTGCATGCAGAGAAGTGTGACCATGTTTTGTCCATGAATACCTCAATACTTGGGAACACTTGTTTCAATTTGCTTAGTTATCACTTTTTTTTATACTAGTTCCTTTATTTAGAATATGTCATGTGTGTGCTTTTAGCTATAAAATTCTATTCTTGTGTGGTTTTAGGAATGCAGTGCTACTTTCCTTGGCAGTCCCCAAATCCTGTAGTCTAAACGGAATCACTGAAAGCAGAAGAGGGAGCAGAAGTGGATGTAGGCAGATGGTTACGTTAAAATGTTTTTCACCAAATGATTTGCTCCTGCTCTTATAGTCTAATGATTCTTTTGGCTTTCCAAGGAGTCTTCCTGAATGCTGTTTTTCTTGGGAACAGACACAGATCTTGGACCCAGTTGGAACTGCTTGGTAGCTTTGGTCACCACTCCAAATATTGTAAGCCAGGATGTGGTCTGTGCAAAAGGAGGTGTCGACGTTAGCGGGGTCGCTTCTACTTGCTGACAAAAGGGTTTCATTTCAAAGGGTCGTTGGGGTTGTTTTGGTTTGTTGTTTTGTTGGTTTGGGGTTTTTTATGTAGTGCAATTCGGTTTACCAGTTTCTGTCTAGGTCTCCATGATCTGTATTTCACCCTCTCTAAAGCAATCCCTTAAATGAATGGAGCTAAATAGAGGATTGAGGACAGATAGATTGTCAGTCTGGCAAACCTGGAGGTGATTTGGGCCTGGGAGGCAGAACAATCCCACTCAGCAAATGCAGGCAGCAGAGGATGCTTGTTTAGTGGGCACCTGCAACACATCTCAGCTGAAATAGGCTGCTGGTTGGCTCAAAGCTGGTATTCCAGACTACTGGGCTTCTGACACCTGATTTCCTTCACTGCTGACTGTCTACTACTTGTTGTCTCTGCTGGTCAATCCTGTTCAGCAGAATAGAATCATAGAATCATCAAGGCTGGAAAAGACCTTTAAGATCATCAAGTCCAACCACTAACCCTACTCTACCAAGTCCACCATCAAGCCCTATCCCCAGGCACTACATCTATACAGCCTTTAAACACCTCCAGGGACGGTGACTGGACTGCCTTCTTGAGCAGCCTGTTCCAATGCTTGACAACCCTTTCAGTGAAAAAATGTTTCCTAATGTCCAGTTTAAACCTCCCCTGGTGCAGCTTGAGGCCATTCCCTTTTGTTCTAGATAGTGCCTGGACCACGTCAGTCCTTACAGACAGTTGCAATGGTTTGCAAGAGTCTGTTACTAAAGGCAGAATCTTCCCCTTTCCCTCAATAGCTTTCTCCATCCAGTTTCTTCAGCATAAGACCTCAAGATGCACTAGCACTTAACCTGGGTACATTAAGCAAGTTGGGATTATTTTACCTTCTCACCGTGTCACTTATAAATATTGTGCTTGCAATAATTACTTTGTTTTAACACACATGCCCCAAACAAAACAAGTTATGCAATCAACATTTTAGTGTCTACCCTGTCTCCCTTCTGGTAAGCTTAATGTGCTGGCTGATAATTCCTGCCCGAGGACTCCATCCCTGGGGAGCTGTCACGAGGCCAGCTCTCCTTCCCCACAGCCACATTTCACCACGGCAAGAACTTTTGGGTTGGGTTGGGTTGGTTTTTTTTCACGTGGTTGTTGTGCTTTGGTTTTGTGTGTGTTTGTTTTGTTGTTGTTTGTTTTATTTTGCTTGGTTTATTAGCAGATAAACTGGGGTTAAAGTGTGGTTAGCCATTGTCTATTCCAGCCTGCACAGAGTTCTCCAGAGTTTTGATGTTTCACATTGAAATCTGACAATTCTTTCACGCAGCCTCCCCAGGACTCTTAATAATAGAGGAGGTTTCCTGAGCTAGTACTTCTTGTATTCCTGTTGTTGCAGAGCTCAGCCTTTCGAATACAGCACTGTCTGGTTTTTGTAGTATCTCACAGCCCAGATTAAGAACTAAAGCTTAGGTTGCATTTATGATAAAGATGTGGAGAAGGTCACGGTGTCAGCAAATAAATGTGAGAAAACTAGAACCTTGAAAGGATTTTGAAAGAACTTCTGATTCTCCATCTTTCTCCTCTGACCTGCACTGACCTCTTCCACACAGCAGTTCTTACTTGCTATTTGCTCAGCTAAACATTATCTCACGTGTGTAGGGAAAGTCTCATAAAGCTCTTTATCAGAGCCTTGAGCCTCTGATGCTTAATGCCTGCCTGTCTGTAGGCACATGAGCACAATTCATTTCTGGTTTCATGCTCAAATCCTAAGGGTTTTGTGGCTGGTGCCACGAGTCTCAGTGTGTCTGCAGTTCTTAAAACCAGTGGCTGCCTAGGTCTAGTTGCCATCTTCAGATCCTTCTGCACTAAAACTTTAAAACATCAGTTAAATGACTATGGTATGGTATCTCCAGTTCTAGCTTCTCGTGCCTGATATTGCACCATCAGTCCCCTGGATCTCCAAATTGGTGCATTGCTGGATATAATCTGTAGGATATTGTACTGTCAGTCCCCTGATCTCCAAATTGGGGCATTGCTGGGTATAATCTGTAGGATATTGTACTGTCAGTCCCCTGATCTCCAAGTTGGTGCATTGCTGGATATAATATGTAGTTTTGGTGTAGAGAAAATGTATGAAAGAGAAAAATATTTTTCTCTTTCTTTCTCCTTTGAAGTAGCAGTTTAGCTGAACTCATAAAAAGCCAGAACATGCCAACCTGGCAAGGTCTGTTTGCCTTAGTTGTCTGTATAGGCTTTATTACCCAATCGACTGCGCAAGCAGAGAAGGTAGAGGTGACCTGGAGTTAGTGATTTCCAAACAGCCTTTACTCACGGCCAAGGCCACCAACAAACACGCATTTAATTTTATGAATTTTCTTAGAAGAGTAGCAGGGGCAAGCTCAGATGGTGCCGCTGTCTTGGTACGAGCACCTTCATGAAGTGTTTGTTAAGTGCTGCTACAATAACGAGTTATCTTTATTACGGAGAAAATTACATTTTGTTAATCGGCTTGTTCAAGTCTACTCTTAGATGAACAAATCAGGCTCTTTTCTGCAGAGTAACAATGAGATGGTCAATAATATGGATTTTTGTAATATATTTAGAACTTCTTGACATTTTGTGTAGCAGCAGTAGCTTTGTAGTGTCTACAGCTGTAAGGATATTTTAATTCCTGCAAGCCAGAATAGAAAAAAAATCTGTAACTATACTATCAGATAGAAAACATGTATTTGGGTTAGGATTTTATAGACAAAACCAAGCAGGGATTGCCAAAGCTGCTGCTCTGATGAAATCGGACTAATCTTCAAGAATGAACAATATTATGGTTTGTTCAGGATGTGGTAAGTATTTTGCCTAAATTCCCTTGGTGAAGTAAGGATGGAAATTCAGTAACTTGTACTTTATAACAATAGGAAAGAGGCTTTTAAAAGAAGCCTGAGGAAATTGGAGATTTGAGGGCCAGACATGAATGTTAGTTAAGCAATTGAGAAGCAGCTGCTAATGCCAGTAGAGCCCAGTTTTCCCTTCCAGTTTTCCCTCACATAGAGCAGTTGTTTACAAACACAATGCAGGTTAGTCATAGCAAATGATTAAGGGGAGATATTTTTTTTTTCTCTCTTTATCTTGTTTTTCTGAGGGAGGAACAGATTGTACCAGGTATTCCTGCTAGAAAAGCTTCAACAGAGATGACAATAAAAGACATTGCCTTCTTACTCCAGCTGTCAAAAAATCATAGAATCGTTTGTGTTGGAAAAGACTTTTAAGATCATTGAGTCCACCCGTTCCCCCAGCAGTGCCAGGGCACCACTACCCCATGTCCCTCAGCACCACAGCTCCACGGCTTGGAAACCCCTCCAGG
>WUAM01000143.1:7015171-7038340 GCA_024336885.1 Actenoides hombroni | reverse complement strand
CCTCAGCACCACAGCTCCACGGCTTGGAAACCCCTCCAGGGATCACGGGGACTCCACCATTGCCCTGGGCAGCCTGGAACAGCCCTGGACAACCCTTTCAGGAAGACATTTTTCCTAATATCCAACCTAAACCTCCCCTGGCACAAATTGAGGCTGTTTGCTCTTGTCCTGTCACTTGTTCCTTAGGAGAAGAGACAGATCCCCGCCTGGCTCCAACCTCCTGTCAGGGAGTTGTAGAGAGTGAGGTGGTCTCCTCTGAGCCTCCTTTTCTCCAGGCTGAACAATCCCAGTTCTCTCACCCACTTTTCCGAAGACCTGTTCTCCAGCCCCTTCCCCAGTTCCATTGTCCTTCTCTGGACACACTCCAGCCCCTCAATGTCCTTCCTGTAGGGACCTTCTTTCCAAGAGCCAGATTTTTGTCCACATGTAAGAAATCATTTGGAAGATGTATTAAAGTGGAAGAAAGGAAAACTGCTCTTGCTCAACTCAGTAGGAGAAGATTGTCACGTTTGATGCAAACGTCACTAATGGATTCTGCTTTCTACACTTTTTCCACTTCCTTTTTTTTTTTTTTTTTCCCCAAACTTTTCGTATTCAAGACCTCGAATCTCTTTTGTGTTGCTTCTCTGTTGCCACTGCTCTGAAGATATTGGTATCTGTGTGGTTATCAGCCCTACTCTGGTCACAATGAAGTCCTTTAATCCGTAGATAGAGGTAAAAGGCAAGATTTGCACTGGGATGCATGAGCCTGTTCCCTTACTCAGGGAGCTAAAATACTGTGAACAGGGGATCTTTCTAGCAAAATACAAGAGCAGGTGTAAGAAGTGAATGGTAACAACAAAGGACCTTGGTTAGGGTGAGGTGGGGTGTGCCTGGTTCTCAGAGCAAGACGTTATTATGGACTTCTGTCTTTTGCATTCCAGAGCATTCTTCTCTCTCTCTCCTCACCATTTTTGACTAAGGGGACAATTATCACTTTTAACAGAAGTTCCAAGTACATCAGCAGTGTCCCCAGCTCCCATGGATTGGCCCCAGTACTGGGATTTTAGCTGTCATTGCAGCCAATCTGTCAACCTGAGCCACGCCAAAGACTGCAAGATGTCGCAACCTAGCTGTGGGAGAACTTCCCCTTTCTGTTGTTTCTTCTCTTGTTCTTCTGGTCTGTTCCTCTGTTTCCTAAAGCAGAACAGTCAGACTGGATTGCTGCAGAAGTCAGCAGGAGTTGTTCTCATTCTGTGAGCTGATGGGGATTTTTCTAGATGAGGAAGTTAAAAGGAAAACAAACAACGAAACAAAAGCTCCAGCAGCAAAAAGTGACTCTGCTGATGACCCTCTTGCTAGGAGCACTGCATCACTCCCTTCAAGCATTCCCTTCCCTGCTGCAGTACCAATACTGAGATAAAAGAGGAGGGATGAATCATGGATTCAATTTAGGTTGAAAGCTCCCTGTTGTTCATCTCTACCCCCTATAAAACAAGCCACTTAATAACCACCCAATAAATTCTCATGTTTACAAGAAACATCTGCAGCATTAAACTGAAATATGTAGAAGCTTATTGGAGTAAACAGCAAACAAACCAAAACAAAGTAGTGTTACAAAATGACAGCCAGTGACTTTGATTTTTGATTAGGGATTTGGATAGGTCCTTCTCTGTTACATTTTAAAGTACACAAGAGAGATGCGACTGGAAGCAAACCGATGCCAAAGTGTCTCGGGGAACTTTTGCTGTGTAAGAACTCCACAGAAGTGGCTGGTTTTGAAAGAAAATGCTATGTGAGTATACATAGATTTCAATATACGACTTCATGGTAGGAGCAAGTTAACAGTTCTATGCTCAAAATGGAAAAAGCAGAAGTTTTTGTTTCTAGGGAAGCTACGGAAATAATTTGTTTCAGAGAGAGCTGGATGATAGCGATTCAGCAGATCTGACCTAAGGCAAATGCATCAGAATCTTCAGCAAACCAACACATGATGACAGCCAGTATAGATCAGATGGAACAAAGTGCTGTGCTTTCCATCTTTTAATCCTTCAGCTTCAAGTAATTTTTGAAATGGAAGAGCTTTTTAGAATGGGAAGAAAACCAGAAATGTGTTGTTTTGAACACGACGAAAGGAAAGAATTAATTTGCTTATTTCCAGTCCTGTGTTGTGATTCTGCGGTAAATTATTTTCATTTATATATGTCTGGCACCCAATTTTTTTTTTCCCTTTCTTTCTCATGTGCTTCCCATATATTCAGTACAAAAGCCTGTATTACACTGAAGCTAGGACCTCGAAGTACAGCCTGTTAACTTGTGAAAAACACCTGCCTCAAAAATACTATATTTAGCTCCCAGATAAACAGAACAAGCTGTAAAAATTCTCTATTCCCTTAGTTCTTGCTGCCTTGCATGTTTTTAACGATACATTAACTGTGATAACGGTTCTGTGGTGCTGGTGGTAGCTCTGTGTGTGGTTTTTTTGGCAGGCTCCAGACATATTATTTTCTGTATGTTTTTACTGGTAGTCCTCCGCACAAAGGTTCAAGGCTGATTGACGGTGCACTTTGGCGTACTGAGCTTTAGCAATAGCTGTAGTAGTGGAACACCTTAATAAATGCTGCTCAAGGCCAGTTTCCAAGGCTGAGCATATCACCTAATAACTTTGATCAGAGGGGTAGCAAATATTTGCATAAGTACATGCCTGTGGATTCGGTCGGCTGTATTTTATTTACAGCAGTAACTGTTTGGAATAGGGTCTCTCTGAAGTCTACTCTGGAAAGGAAGGTTCATGGTTTCCACTAAACCTGCACTCATACCGGGCTCTCCCCCTCTTCTTCTGACTCCATGTTGTTGTATCGCCTGAGAGTTGCCCTGTCTGTCCCTCCTTCCCTTTTTGTATTTCACTTTCAGGGAGCTGCATAGCTTAATCCTCACCTGCCTGTGCCAGGAGCCTCAGCAGTCAGCTTGGGTCTTCTGGATTGCAACTAGGAGTCTACCTTCTGGCATTGCAATGCCTCCACTAGGAACCTACTGTCAGCCATCTGCAGATAGCTCTGCAGCGTAGCATAACTCCGTACCTACAACCTCCTTTCAGGTAACTCTAGAGAGCGATAAGGTCTCCCCTGAGCCTTCTTTCATTGCCTTTCTCTGGACGTTCTCCAGCACCTCAATGTCCTTGGAGTGAGGGGTCCAAAACTAAGCCCGGTATTCCGGGTGTGGCCTCAGTGTAGAGTAGAGAGGGACAATTCCTGCCCTAGTCCTACTGGCCACACTGGTGCTGATACAAGGCAGGATGCTGGTGGGCTTTGGTCTAGAGGAAACGGCCTATTGTTGCACCAGGGGGAGGTTTAGGTTGGGCGTTAGCTTGACCAAAAGGGTTGTCAAGCACTGGAACAGGCTGCCTCAGGATGCGATTGCATCACCAGCCCTGGAGGTATTTAGAAGATGTATAGATGTGGTGCTGAGGGACATGGGGTTAGTGGTGCCCTGGCAGTGCTGGGTTAACAGTTGGACTTGATGATCTTAAAGGTCTCTTCCATCCGAAATGGTTCTGTGAATCTATATATGTATCTGGCACCTGCAGCAGCTGCCTATGGTTTCTGCAGAATTCCTAACACTTTATCGCACCACCAGATTTCAGGGAAAGTCCTTTGGCTATAGTCCCTTTACAGACATAGGAGAATCTCTTCTAACTCCAGACAGGCAACTTCAATGGACAACAGTTGTTTTGGTCTGTTTACCCAGGTTTGCTCTTTCTAAATGATACCTGTAAGAAGATAATGATCCAAGAGGACGAGACACAGTTATCAAAACCCATACAACTGACCGTTGCTTGCATCAGTAATGGTTTCCCTTGTCATTTTTAGCATCAGCTTTTAAACCTCATCTAGGATATTATCCCTTGTTCCAAGTTCTTACAGCTAGGAACTAAACCAACCATGAAATGAGTCAGTTCAATGTGGAGGGTGTATTTTCAGAAAGCTCCCCCCCTTGACTGGTTGCCTTTCCTGAGGCTTCGCTCGCTTGGGCAGAGCAGTCAGGATGAAATGTCGCATAAAACAGAAAGTCTTTCCCTTAGTGTAAGGAGCAGAGCTGAGGTCACTATAGGTCAGCAAGGCCCAGCTCTCCTCTCACCCACTGATGCAACCCTCTGGGCAATGTTCCTCACCCAGCCGTGCAAGCTCATGGTGGTGAGCGATAAAGCTTTCGCAAGCAGCAAGCGGTCGTGTCTGTCCACAATTCTCTTGCAGGCTCTGATCTTACCTCTTGAGGTGCTCGGTGAGACACAGTCCAGGTGTCCATACAGAGCATGGGCTGAGAAGGGACAGGGGAACTGGCACTGACCTCTATAAAGCGAATGGAAGGTGAGACTGGCCATGGCACAGCTGCCATAGGCACGGCACGGGAGCAGTGGTGACTGGGCTCCCACCAGTGAGCACTTTGCACAGAGTGTTTACCAGCAGTTAGTGTGAGGATGGGACCTCCAGAACCTGATAGAAAACCAGTTGCTTTCTTGAAAAGTGCTGAGCAATTGTAGGCTGAGCACCTCTGAGAGTAAGTTGTGATTCATGATGGTTATCTGGATCTCAGGGAAGCTCTGCTCGTGCTTGCTGTACTCCTGGGTGAAGTGGACCTCTTGCCATACCTGGGGTGAAGTGGACCTCTAGCCTGACCTATTCCAGCCTATGGCCTTTAATGATGTTCTTGTGGATGTTTAGAAGTCTCAAGTCTGCAGTTACTGTGAGACATCTAATCCCCTTCCAATCAACTGTTACACAGATGATACTGAGAAATAATTACATGGCTCCTCACACTGAAGAGCTCTCAAAACAAGAGTGGTTCAGTCAGACAAGGTGTTTTAATCTTTCAAAATCTCTACGGGCTCCTGCTATCTGATTAGATGAGTTTCAGAAGTTACTGTTATCCTTAAAAAGTGGGGCCTGCAGGGTCTGATTTATTGGTGAATTATGTAAACCAAACTTTTCATTTAAAAAATCTGTGGCTCTTCAGTGTCTTGCTCTGAAGTGACCTTTCTCTCCTTTTGTGACACGTGGGCCACTGAATCATAGAACCGTTTAGGTTGGAAGAGACCTTTAAGATCAAGTCCAGCCATTAATCCAGCACTGCCAAGTCCAACACTAAGTCATGTCCCTAAGTGTCACAAGATTATTTGATTTGAAGTGCGTCCCACAGAGTTGTCTGTCTTGGCAGAAAACAAATTAAAGTCAACAACAGTTAGCAATCTGGGTATTTACATTGACAGCAGGACATTTAATAGTATGTAACCTTTCTATTGTTTAATTCTAAGGTTATTATGAGGCAGTGACTGCTTTTACCACCAAACCTCCTCTATGCAGCTTGCCGAAGAGGCATAATTAAGATCAAGCTCCCTCTGCGTGATGCTCAGATGTGGTGGTGCAAATCAGAGCAGATCTTGGCCCTGCCTTCAGGCTGCTGACATGAGACTGTAGCACTCACTCTGCATAATTCATAAATGGTGAATACCTCTTTACACTGCTACAGCTATCTGTTTACACCAAGACCACCAATAATATCTTTTGAAGCACCTTGTGGACAACTAAGGTATAGTTATCACTAAAATTAATTTCATTGTTTGAGGAAAAAAAATTATCCCATGACTTTTCCTCTTTGTGATGTCTTTTTTTTTTTTTTTTTTCTTCCCTTCAGAGCCTTGCATGAAGGGTCTTTATATAAACACCACTTTATCCTGGTATAAACACCAGTTTATGCCGATACTTCTACAGTTAAATCCAAAAAACAACTGAAGAGCTTTAGGTAGGACTTGAAAATCTTTGTTCAAAACCACAGTCACCAAACCCACTGTTAACAAGCTGAAGAGTGGCTGCCTGAGCTTAGTGGCAGCTCTGTAACAGTTCTGCTTTTGTCTGAGCACAGAATTGCTGCAGCTTTGACTGAGAAGCTTTGACCCTCAGCCCAGCAGGATCCATAGACCAGGTCCTCTCCTTCTGCCACTGGGGAGCTCCTCAAAGCAAGCATCATAGATCAAGTCTCCACACCATGCAATGGCAGCTTCTTCCTTTTAAAATCTGGCAAGGATGGTTTTAGCTTCATCCTGCCAAGTAGTTCACCTTAACCTTGAGAAAATCACCAGCGTGCTGCAGCTGAGAAGGGCCAGGTCCCACCCACTGAGAGCCCCTTCCACACTGCATCCTCCTGCTCCCAAGCCTGCCGCTGAAACCTCCCAGTATAGCTGCTGCTTCATGATCACATTGCTGGAAAGGAACTGGTTCAGCCTGCTAGAGGCAGATGACTCTGCCCAGGGTAGTTCTACATGACCAGTAACCTCTACCCGAGGTGGTTTCTCTGTGGATGAATCCCAGCTGGTGAACAACAGCTATGGCCAGCATGGTTTCAGAAACATAGAACTGTCTTGTCTTCCGGTAAGGTGTTTTGTTTCATTAGTAAGGTCACCAGGTCACCTCCAAGAACTCCATGATGATTTCTTTTAGCCTGAAAACCGTAAAACATTTCCACTGCCTAGATTCCATCTGCTTAGTCAAAATCCCTCCTTCTGCTGGGTTGTGAGCCACCTGCTCCCACTGAGCTGCCTGTGTCTTGCTCCTAATCCCAAGATTGCTCTGCAGAGGCACCTGGCCAGCCCAAATTGTCCTAGTTTAAGTTAGAACAGAGCTAATCCTGTTCACTGATTTTACTTTCCAGCTCAGTCACTTCTAAGTAACTACACTGTCTGAAGTTACTGGCAGATTTTCTCAGGCAGCCTCAGCTTCTGGCAGTGATAACGCTCCATGTCTGGAGCTACTACCAAGGGTCGGGGTGTGCAGAAAGGCTCTTGAGTGTCCTTGCTCCTGTGCAGACCAAGGTCACTGCTAAATCTTGTGTGCAATGTTGGGGTGCAGTAAATAAGAGGTGCTCCCATGGGAAGAAACAGCCAGGACATGTGACCCCAAACTGACCAGCGAGGGATTCCATCCCATGTACAGCACAGTGAGTATAAAGCTGAGAGATCATGAGGATGAAGCCTCTTCTCCAGTGGCCAGTGTCTGAGAACGACTCTGTTCTGCCTTCAATCCCAATATGTGTGTTCCTGAATCCAGTTCCCAGCTGCCTCCAAGTCCAGTCTGGGACTTCCCCCATGCCTGCTCCACAGCATCAGTGGTGACGGTAATGTAATCACCAACAGGGGGGGATGGGTTAGATACTGACTTTGTATATATTTGTGTATATTTCATTTTATTATTACTATTTTCATTAAAGCTGGTTTAGGGTTTTTTTTTCCAAACCATGTCTCTCTCCCTTATTCCCTTTCTCTTTCCCTTTGGGAAGGGACAGGGGTTAACAGAGACCATCTATCATTCATCTAGTGGCTGGCCCAGCTCTAAACCTTGACACCACGCAGAGCTCATTTGCGTCCAAAAAAGCTTAAGCACTTAAACTCCTTGGTGTGCCTAATCTGTAGTGTGCTTCCCCTTGCTCTTACTCTTTACAGGACATCCACAAAGTTAAGAGTTGTCCCCTGGGACGTGGGAGAGACTCAGTACCCTCCTCTACCTCAGGAACTTCAATCCTGTGTCGAAATGGAATCTTTTCTCGGCTAAGAGAGCACTTCAGCTATAAGGGTATAGTCAGGGAGTGATGCAAATCACCCCATTGAATCTGTTCCATTTTTCAGAGAAAAGGGGCTACAGATTCCCTGGGAAAAGGAGTGAATGCCTGAGCCAACCTAATGAGAAGGGTTCTCAGCTGGGGGGTGAGGTCTTTGCCCCTCTTCTGCCCATATTTCTTTATGCATTTTACCAAGTAAGTAAAATGAAGAGTGTTGAAACACTCACACAACCCATGGCAGAGGCTGCCTTCTGCCCACAAGCCTGGATCTGCCCAATATTTTTCTACTTTCTCTTATGGTCCTTAGGCATTTTTTCTTTTTTTAATCTCTTGTCTTAAGAAAATCAGTCCTCTTAGGAGAGGCAGCAGAGAGAATTGCCCTGTTATAAACCTGTGGTGTCCGTGACCCTGGCAAGGCTGATGGCTATCGATTGCTGAAGTATTCGATTACATTAGCTGAGGGATAGCAGCCACAGACTTTGTACTTTTTTCCTCCTCTCACTTGCATCTGTGTGACCCTGGTAACAGGGGTTTAACTGAGGTGAGAAACACACTTGGGTAGCTGAAAACCAGATCAGCTCTTGGAGCTACTGAATAATTCAGTTTCTCATAGGCAGTGGGAGCTGAAAGGAAACATTAAACCACAGCCAGAGCAGTCTGGAGCAGTCAGTTTGAAGGTGAGAAGAGGATGCAGAAGACTTAATTTTCCAGGGAACCTAGAATTACTTTCACAGTTGTCGTCTTATCTTTTGTTATCTGCTGTTGTAATTCTATGTTGAATTCCATTTCATCAAGAAAGGGTATGTTGCTTGAAACCTTGCATAGCCTTGCTACCCTCAAAAACTGTTCTAAGCAGGATTAGTTTAAGAAAGGGGAAATTCTCTGAGTCAGTGCAGCTTACATTGAGTGTGCTATAATTTATATAATTAATGCAAAAATCTAATTGACAGAAGTACAGAAACAAGCTGAACTCTGCCTAAAAAATGGATCTTTCCCTTACCAAAAGAACCAAAGTAATAATTCAACCCCATTTGCATCATAGGTGTTAGTTTGATATTATACATCCTGCAGATGGCAAGGAATTGGTGTTCTCTGTTCTCCTTTGAAAATCAAAAAAGATTAAACAAAATTACAAAGATGCCACACAGGTAATAAATAATCTCACACTACAGAACCTTTTAATTTAACCTTGAATATTTAGCACGGGGGATAGTGAGAAGAGAAAGGGATGCATAATTTAAAGCAGTTCTAGGACTCCATCCCAAATTCCATGTTTAGGAAGAGCTCTATCAACTAGACTGGATGTCTTGCCAGAATGTGAAATTTGAAAGTATCTAATACTCCTGGATCTCATCTTCTCACGTGATGAGGCTTACTTCTGAGTCAAGGACAAAAGGTCAGACCACAAGTTCTTAGGAACATCCAAAACTGGGATAACAACAATATTTTAAGTCCATTAGTTCTTTTCATTGGCAGATGGTAAGAAAAACATCTCTTTCAGCCTGAAGATGTTTCGTTAAAATAATGGACTTTTGTGACATCCATCCATTATTTGCAGCAGAAAAAGGACAAGGATGTCACAGAGGACCAAATTATATGATCCCTGGAACAATTGTTCTTACAGACATGGTGCCGCTAAAAATTACATGTGTGGACCTACTACATGTGATAGCTTTAATGGAATTAGACTGGGGGGACCTAAGGAGTATGACCAATGGAGGCTTAAGGAAATATGGAGTCCAGACAATGGTGTAAAATCCAGACAGAACCACTGGTGAATATATGGTGACTTTATTTATCTCCGTATTGGCTAGGTCAAAGCTGGCTTAGGTGGCTTTGGTTGATAAATCTTTGATAAGGTTAAGACATCACATTGACAGACAGTCCAGAGATGCACTTGGTTCAGCCAATATAATTTATTTTAATACAGTTACAACTTTCTGAAAAGATATTACAATGAATGTAATACAAGTTTTGCAGTTTCACTAGAACGTGAACAATTTTTGTTTTTAGGTTTTCTTCAAGTCTTTTTCTAGTTTTTCATAAAACTATAAAGGTACTTTCCCAGGAGACTCTTCCCTCCCCTGTGAGAATCTGTCTTTATACAACAATAATTGTATTTCACCTGTGGGGAGAACCCTGAACCCAAACATTTCAGTTGTAAAAAAGAATGAGTTCGGACTGTAGTTGAATGTTGACAATTATTTTGAATTAGCTGATAAAATTCTAACTCTGGGAAAGCATTAGCTGACAGGAAAAAAAAAAAAAAAAAAGAGCTACTGTACACACAATTCAAGATCTTAACTTGCAGTTCAAAATGGCTGGTAAAAGGGGAGACATTAGTATCAATATAGTGCATTAAACCCACTGTATGCTGGTACCATAATGGTATACATTATGCATTTTCCATTAGACTGAGGAATTTAGCATCTTCATATAGATTTTCCTCCAAAGAATTGCAACATCTCATTTGCATATACACATAAAAAATTCGTATAGAGTGTATGTTATATAGTGTATTCATATAGTACATAGTTTATAGGTATTATATAAAATACACACTCATAGGCACTTCAGTCTATACCTGAATTCAATGTCGTTGACTGGTTGCAAAATACCCAGCCCGGCCCGGGATTGATCTAAAGAAGGGCATGGCACGTTGTCGTCCACAAGCTCTATCTCAAAACATGAAAAAATCAAAGCCAAGAATTGTTTAATTTCATGGACAGCAAATAACCTGCCAGGGCATTTTGCTATGCCTGTCCCAAATGGCATGTAGTAATACTTTAACTTGCGACCGTTGCGGTAGAAGTCAGTCTTTTCTTCTCCAGTCTCACTGAGAAAGCGATCGTACTTGAATGTCTGCAATCAAGCCAACAGAAGAGTTACTTGATAGGTCAATTCCTCCATTAAGACCCAAAACACAGGCTGGGGGAGAAGAGCCTCTAGCAGCAAGCATCGTACAGTAACTCCACGGTGCTGGTTTGGAGAGGGGAGCACCTGGAAAGTTCTGGTATGTGGGACATGACCATAGAATCATAGGAGGGTTTGGGTTGGAAGAGATGTTTAAATGTCATCTGGTCCAAGCCCGCTGCAGTAAGCAGGGACATTTGCAACTAGAGCAAAGGTTGCTCCTTAGGTTCTTGCTGATAACTCTCCTGACCTTGTAGAATGATCATAATGGGAACCTTTGTTCATGCAGCAGAACCAGAAGATTTCTCATTCTGTTTCTCAAGTCTCATCTACTGGGAAAATATTATTCTTATCCTTGTCCTCCCTCAACTTCCTCCCATAATGCTGATCTTTCCTCACTGAGGAAGGCAGTAGGTAGAAGGCTGCCTTGGGCTGGCAGCTGCTTTTGGGTTGCACTAAAGCATGTTTTGCAGATAGTGCTTCCACTGTCTTTTTCCTGCCTATCATCACACCTCCAGGTGTAAGAACAGACTGGAGTACAACAGAAAACCAGCTGCGGTGACACCTTTGCTAAATGCTCTATTTAAAGGCACACTTGCTTCTGCTAGAGATGGAGCATTTTATGCACTTTGATAAATCCTTACCAAGGGATCAGTGTAGATCTCTGGATCGAAGTGCAGCAGCTGAGGGTAAAGAGCCACGATATCATCACGGCGAATGTTGTAAAAATCGTTCTCTAAGTGCAAAGTGAAATCCTCCTTGGCAACTCGGAAAGTCATGGATGCGCTCGAGAGCCTCATTGCCTCCTTGATGATGCTGTCTGTCGGGAGAGGAAAAGGACCGATTACCGTGGAGGTAGCTTGGGCACATCCTTGGGGGAGGTCTTGCATTTTGAACCATTTCCGACCCATTTCTTAGAAGAAACACTTTAACCATGAGTTTCTGAATGCCTAAGAAAGTCTTTCTCATTTCTTTTTAGCATTACCAGCCCTTCTGCAGATAACATGGAGAACGTAATCCACATTCCCCTAAAAAATTACTTAGAGTTGATGCAGCAGAATATTTGAAAGTGAGACACCGTTCTCACTCTGAGTTAGATAAATCAGAACAAACCCAGTCAATTTCCAGTCAAAACTGGAAACATAAGAAAAAAGAATAGCACAGTGATCAGGATTTTCTGCAGCTTTAGGAGGTGATGCACAGAAACTGGTACTCAGAAAAAGTAACTTGTTTTTTTTATTTCAATATAAGCTGATTTATTTATTTATTTAAGCAACAGTAGTTAAAGGGTGACAGTTTGAAAACTCTGTAACTTGGACTCTTCTGAAAAATGTGCGTATAATTTGAAAGGATATTAAGAATAAGAGCAATGGTATTAGAAGATATTGCTGCACATCACTGGGATATCAAATTTGGCAACACCCTTTTACTTGATCTAAAGCCGTTAACTAAACAAAATATTGTTCTGAATTACTCATGAATTACTCTAATATGATGCTATGCAGCTGTGTAGCAGTATTGAGAGAGATGATTACTCACCCAAAGGTGCTGCTGGTATGAATTTTGATACTCTCAGTCCCACATTGGGAAGGCTGATTGTGTGGGGTATCACTAAGGACATATAGGGGTTTGTTCTAGTGGTTGTTGGCTATTTCCATAGTAATTCTGTAGCGAGCATTTATATGGCAACAAATAGAAGACTGGGAAAACTGTGGGATGATTTCTGGTACTCATGCTTAAAATAATCATACCTAGTACTGGCATATTATCCAGCTGTTTGCGGTTCAAGGAAAAATTTTTGCCATCTAAGTTGATCTTCTCCCCATTACTTTCCAAAATACTTTGCACTTCTTTGGCAGCAGCTCTCATTGCTTCTGGACTCCTAAGATCAAAAGAGCAGAAGTATAATGTAATTTTACACTGAAGAATGCTTTAAAAAGGGGTTTTACCATTAACTCCCTTCCTGACTAAAGTTTAGTTTGTTAGCTGACAAGTACAACCTTCTAAAATTAAAATGTTGCAGGAAAATGCTGCAATTTTATTTTTGTTTTCATGTCTTGGCAAAGGTACGATAGCTTCAAACATAAAATGAAAAGAACACCAAGCATTTGTTTCTGTCTCCAGTGACAAGTGGGACAGAAGTGATGTGCGTGACTCAGGTAATAAACAGTAATGTCACTAAAAAGCAATGCCAAGAGTAAGAAATAAACCAATCAGTTGTAGATTAGGAAACAGCCCCACTGTAGGTAGAAAGTTTAGGAAGAGGATTATATATAAAGTCACTTATCCTTAGTGTTTCCTTATATATATAACATTACTTATCTTTAGTGTTTCATCTTATGTGGCAATATTCTGCCTAGGTGAAAAGAATCTTCTGAATATTAAAGTCCACATAGTATGCTTCACTCCCTGGACTTTCTTACAGACATGGTACAGGTGAGCTACAGTGAATTATGTATAGATACTAATACAGGATGCAATAATGTCTTGATGAAGGCACAATCAATAAGGGTGTTAAAAGACTCCGAGGCCAGAAGACCTAAAGCCAAAGCATTCTTGGAGTGAGAAGTACTAAAGAAACTCAGGTATTAGCATTGGCAGGGTAGATGTAAGGGTGCAAGCCACTGGCTAAATAAAACCATCAGCAAATTAGATAAATACTCAAGAGTCAGTCATGCTGAGGTAGATTGCAGGCCACAGAGGTCCACTCTAAAATGGACATTTAATTGTATTATCTGAACTGTGCACTCCGCTCATGAGTAACAAGCACAGCAGCTGCAAGCTACTCTGCAAGCTCAGTAGGATCTATAAATGTATAAACTATTTTCCATTAAGTCCCTGTGAAAAAAAAAAAAAAAGAAGAAGTTTAAGCTCATTTTGCCTGCTCTAATGAGATGGTCTAAAAATGTCTGATTATATTGGGAGCCTTCAATAAAATTAATGTTCTGACTGGAACGGGCATTTTTAATGTCGTATCCTATAGATTTACTCCGAAGCTTTCTTGACCAAGTGTGGTTTCCCTGGAGTGTTTCTTTTTAAAGAAAACCTAGGATAGAATTGCTCTGTGGTGCCACTATTCCATCTCAGGTGGGTAAAGAGGGGTTCTGTGGAAGTCCAGAACAACCACTGGATCACTGCCACTTCTCTTGTGATCACTACGCTTTTTGACACGGGTGAGGTATCAAGCAGTGGAATTTGCCTGTATTAACGAACTGGTTTCTGGAAGATAAGCATTTTTCTTGGTTGGAAACAAGAAGCCTTGGGACTTACTTAAGAAGATAGAACAAGCTCCAAAACGTGGCGGGAATGGTGTTGGCTTGCGAGGCCCACAGCACCGCCACGTGCGTCTTCGCTTTTTCCATGTCATCGAAGGTTGACAGAGTGTCATTGAGGAACATGCGGAGGGTGACGAGCTCAGAGAGGTTGTCCCTCTTCTGGAGGTTCTTGTGGAGAAGGGCCTCTCCCAGCTTCTCGCGTGCGCTGTGGGCACTCTTGAAGAGGTGGATAGGCAGCCCTGCCACGAGGGCTGGGAAGATCTTATCAAATTCCTTGAAGTTTTCAAGGGCATTTAGGATATGAGCTCTCTCGTTTTCCTGCTTCGATGATAGATTTTTGTCATTATTTGAATTAAACTCTTTACCAAACAGCGTTAAAAAGCCAGACTCGAACATCACCTGGCAACAGAATGTATAAAGTCCTTCTGTCACCCAGGTATTAGACTGAAGTTTAGATGTTCTTGACTGCAGCATGACGTACTGTAGGTTTTCCATCATTGCTTCAATGAGGGCATCTAGGGCATTACCTTGAAGGGTTCTAATGAAAGTCTGATGAAAATTTTCAGTGGTGTTTCCCTCTGCTGGGTCAATACTACCATGCCCAAAAGCCTGTCAAAAAGAAATCATATGCATGATAAATAAGGCCTGTCATAACCTTGATGATCAAGTCCAACAGAAACTAAAGCCAAAGTATAACTTACTAGAGGGAAGCAGAATAAGGGCTATTAACCCTAGAACTGATCCTTTCTCAGTGACCCATACCATAGATGGTTCAAACAGCTGCTTACAAATAAATGGACGTGGTTACTCAGACCTTCATTCAATTCCCATTGACATCAACTTTCTGCCTGCTTCAGTGAGAGTTTGACTGAGCTCCTACTGTGTCGATTCATTTTTTAAGGTGTTAGGACCAAATCTCCCATAGTAGCCAGAACTTCCTGAAGAAGATTTCAGCTTCAGCAAGCTCTATTATCATTTTGCAGATGTTGTTCATTGTATTTTTTTGGGATACTACCAGGCTAAAGAATTTAATTATTGGATGATCCAAACCATTGCAAATGTCCTTTCCGTGAAGGAAAAGGGAATAAAAAAAGACATCAATGTTTTAAACCAATAAAAGTGCAGAAATGTGAAACCGATTCTGTTTCAAAGGTGTAGTTATGCTATAGGGATTAACAGGGTGGGTCTGTCCTGCCAGCAGATACCCTGCATGTTAGAGATGAAAACCAGTTTTAAAACAGTACCTTGGCAGAAGTAGCAAAATGGAACTTTTTCCAGTCCAAGTATTTTCCCTGGCGTGTCAACGCGTGGTATGAAAACGGGTCAGTGAGGAAATGAATGTATTTCCCCGCTACTTGGCAAGTGAAAATGTGGCCGTGCTTCTTCTGCTTTGCTCTGAGGAATTCAAGGGGGTTGGCACTGAACTGCAAGGCACAGCCCAGGTATGGAAGGAACCCGTTTTCAAGTGGTGGCTCACCTTGTCGCCTACAAAACACCAAGAAAAGCTTAGTTTATAAGGATGTATCAGCATCTCGGCTCCAGGACTACCAGGTAAGCAAAATACTGATGCTTGGCTTTTTGTAACATGGAAGAAAATGCAAAAAAACCCCAACAACCCTCCAAACAAATAGTATATTGACAAATAATTTTCTCCCCTTTAAGGACTAAAGCTATTTTGAGGTCTATGGTACGTAAAAAATAACTTTAACAGCCTGTACTGTAGTAGACATAATAAACCACAGTTTCATTATGTTATCTTTCTTTTCCCTAGATCAGGAGTATATTTTTCACTGGTTAAAATGCAGAACTGTTGCCACTAGCTATCATGCACAGTTATGTAATTGTCCCACAAATCATAGAATTCTTTGGGTTAAATGACTAATCCCTCCCACTTATATTGTCTGATACATTTTTGGGCAGTGGTATCAACAATTCAATTTGAGTACCAAGAGGAATAGTCTTTTAGTATAGAAAGGTTGTTGTTATTATTGGCATATCCCATTTGGACCAGATCCTGCTGAAAAAGGTGGGAATTTTGCCATCATCTTTAGAAAGCATAAGAGCCTTTCAGGCAAAGCATCATCAAGCACATGCTTTAAGTTAAGCATATGCTTCAACTTAAGTGAATCATATGCTTAAATGATATCTTTTTATTCTGAGTTAAAAACCTACTTTCCTGCATAAGGACACCATGGCTGCTAAAATAGCTTTCAGATAATACTTTAGCTTTCCTAGTAAATTCCTAATGGTTATTTTCTGACTGTTTTCACCTTTTGGTTTTTTAAATTTTTTTATTAAACCTTTCAAAGTAAAGCAAGAAAATGACTGTTGAAAACCGTAAGATTACAAGAGGTAAGCAAATTACTCCTTATCTAAATGTGCCAGTAGGATAAATGCTTCTAAGGAATATGTATTTGGCATAGTAAGGTACATAAATATTATCTATATTGAACCATGTTACTAGATATGATAGATTGATAATATGAAACTGTTTGTAAGTAGGTATTAAACTATAATTAGGTGTAAGTAGGTATTAGCTGCGATTACAATACAGGTAAAATTATAGCCCAGTACTTCAGGAAATCAGAAGGTGCATATTTAATTGCCTCATTGATGAATAGATACAGCTCTGTCTAGGTATTGCCTCACTGTTATTAAAAAGCCCATATCCAAAAAATTCTATTGTAGCATAAATCTGTCAAAAGACCAAACTACAGCATTGCCCAAGCTATCATGCATCTGTCCACCCAACACGCTTAAGGTTACACTTCTTTGAGTTATGTACACTGGATATTTGACAGAAATAAAGGGTAGGTACACCGAGATGGATTTACAAATAGCTTCCTTACCTCCTCCTTCTCCCTAGAAGAAACCAAACCCCACAGCAGAGTATTAGCACTGCTCCCCAGATCCACGATGCTGTGAACATTTCTGTTGATGCCCAAAAACTTCCAAGTGGAAAGCTGGTAACTACCACTATGGCAGGAGAGGTGACTGAGAATGCTACAGAAGACAGGTCGCGGCTTATATACCATAGGTGCTCGAGTGTATCTAATGGCATTCAGTCAACCTAGCAAGCTATTGATTAACCATTTCTGGAGAGAGCCTCTTGAGTCTCTGTTCTGACATCTTTCTGCAGAGAGCTTCATGGATTGATGTAGATAGTTGCAGGCACGGCCTTGAGCTGATGTCACGTATCAGTAGTGGTTCCAAAGTAATCAAAGAGCTGTAAGAGTTGATAATTTGGAGGTCTGTCGGGTGTGTTTCAATCTATCCTCCAGATTTACCAATTGCAGTTTATAGTTCAAGTTTAGCAATATATGAAATGGCTACTGACAAGTGTCCAAAGGATTTGGACTGGGCTAACGGGTGGCTGCAGTTTGTGCTGTCCTTCAGCTGCCAACCTGCTCACCACCTCCCTTCTTCTTGTGGACTGTCCTGGCTTTGGTGTGACACTGCAGGAGGGACCAGCAGGGGTTCAGCCGGGGGTAAAGGGGTGGCTGCAGAGATCGACTTACTCCATCTAACAACACTTCTCTGGTAGAAAGAGAAAAACGGTCTCTCTACGACACAGTGTGAGAGAGAAGGCAGCAGGATCAGACAGCCATACCCATTTGTTGTTTGGGTTTGGATTTTTATCATTGTCTTTGGATCACCTTTTATTTTCTCATTAAACTTTTTTCCCTTCCTGTTAGAGTTCAAACTTTGGCTTGCTCTGAGCACCTGGCCCTGAGCCACTGAGGAGGCAGCTCAGGTACCATACAGTGATGTCTTGCTACTCATTCCGGGACTAATGTGTTTCTGAGAGAGAAACTGATGGAGTTCAGCCACTTCTTCAGGCTCACTTTCGTTGGTGTCCCTACAGCTCTGTCATAAGACAGTAAAGATCTGGACCTTTTGTCCTCCAGTTCCAACACTACACTGACAGCATCGAGCTGCAAATCTGGCAGATAGGAATATTGTCCTGGGTTCAAACCAAGGAAGGTTTGAGGCACAGGGTAACTCTCTGCACACGTCGTTAATTTGGGGGTGATTTAAAAGTTGCTGTACTGAAGAACTCGGTTCTTTTTATGGCATGGAGGTTTGTGTTTACTTAATCTAAAAGCCAACCCCTTTTTCAAGACATTTTCCACCTAGATACACCCACAGGCTGTGGGCAGAGGCTGCTGGGAGCACTCTTATCTATCACCTCTGTTCCAGCTGGTGATGCATGTTTGGTTGTGGCTTCTACGGAGCCAACGCTGTTCTCATAAAGCAAACAGGCCCAGCTCACTTCTGTGGTGACTCCTGAAGCCTTCTGCCTTGCTTCGTGCAGCTGCTTGGAAAGAACTCACTAACCACCCACACCCCAGCTCCATCTCGCACGGTGTAGCTACATGGCTTTCATTAGTCATCACCACGCATGGTATTTAAATAGACAATAAAAGATAGGCCAAGATGAGGTGAATAATTATTTTCCCCACTGATGGCTTCATAACTGGTGTGCAGAAGGGTGTGATGGAGCTGCAAGATGGAGCTACTGGTTACATTTGGCAGTAAATAGCAAATTTGCACACAGCAAACTATAAAGCCTGTTTATTCACTGGAACTTAGTTAGAGGTACACACTAGAAAGAAATGACTGACTTTTTTTTTTTTCTCTTGCATGTATTGTGAGAACTGGGTTAATATCTTCCATCAACAGATGAAAAACACTGAGATTGTCCAGCCTGGAGAAGAGAAGGCTCCAGGGAGACCTTATTGCTGCCTTTCAGTACTTAAAGGGAGCTTCTGAGAAAGATGGGGACAGACTTTTCAGCAGGGCCTGTTGTGACAGGACAAGTGGTGATGTTATTAAACTAAAAGAGGTGAGATTAGACTAGGTAAAAGGAAGAAATTTTTTACAGTGAGGGTGGTGAGAGCCTGTCCCAGGGTGCCCAGAGAGGTGGTGGCTGCCCCATCCCTGGCACCATTGCAGGGGAGGTTGGCCGGGGCTCTGAGCACCCTGCTCTAGTTGCAGATGGCCCTGCTCCCTGCAGGGGATTGGACTCGATAAGCTTGGCAGGTCCCTTCCCACCCAAACCAGTCTGGGATTCTATGATTTCCTCTCCAGTGTGGAATATCTTATTTGAACCCTTCCTCTGATCTGTTTTTTGCCCCCTCTAGTCAAACCCCCCAGTGCTGCATGAGCCCTGGGGTTGCCCAAAGCACAATTCACTAGTCCAGAGTTTCCCAAACCACTCTCCCCAGGCTGTGCTGGGTGAGCTGGGTCGGAGGCACTGGGCTTGCCTGTCAGCACACGTTATACCCAGGCAGACACTGGCACCCACGGGCACAGCTTCTGGGACTGAGCGTGGGCTGTGGGGCTGGAGAAGTGGCTGGCACCGGGTTCCATCTGGGGGAAGGAGAGGGTTGGGTTTGCCAACTTGTGTGGCTGAAACGAAGTCAAAAGCCACGTGTGCGCTTGGGGAGCGGGGAAAAGTAAGCTGTGAAAAAAAAAATAAATAAATCCCCCGAGATGATGATAGCAAAGAAGAAAACAGCCCAAAAGCCCCTGCAGACACTCGAGTAAAACCCAGTCTGACTTGAGAGTGAAGGAGGGTGAGGGCGGGACTTGGGATGGGTAAGACCTGCCCTAATTAATTATCTCAGCAGCCCAGAAAGTGCCGTGTCAGCACATGGTCAGTGCTGCTGTGCCACGAGCCTTCTCCGGAGCGTCTCGCAGCACCCAGCCTCAAGTGCAGCATGAACAAATATTTGCAGTATTTATTAACTGCGGGGAGCTCAGGTAATTCTTTGAAGTTTTTGCCTTATTGTGGAGTGAGCTTGTAGTTTCTGGGGGGGTTGAAGTACCTGAAGAAGCAGCTGCAAGAGAAGCACCTTGCCCGGAGAGGCTTTCACGTGTCAGCCCTTCGTTGAACGTCAGGCTCTGCTCCTCGGGGTTGCATCTCCCTCTGAAATACGTGGACTGTGTGAAAAGAAACCTCAGCTCTGCTCTGGAGGGTGTAGTTGGCACGAGGATTTTCATTTCCCTGGGAGATGTTGGCTTTTTTATTAAAGAGCAGATCCGTGCTGAGAACCAGGGGCGTGCGTTGGGTTCGCTGGGAAGAGTCGTCCTTCAGAGCTGAGACGTAGTAATTCCAGCTTTGGAGTTCACTAGAGCTAGACAGGTTTTAAAACCAGTTTAAGCTTCGTGTTTGGCCTTTCACAGCAGTTTGTAGACGTAACATGGCTTGAAAGGTGCTTTTCTGTAGTTTTACCTTCAGCTTTCAAAGCGTGCAGCCGTGGCTGGGTGGAAATACTGGTGTGAGTTTGTTGGTCTTGGGGTTTGTTTTGTTTTTTTTTTTCCCTTAAATGAGAATTCTTGTCCTGAAATAGTTAAAAGAACTAAGGCAGGTGTTGAGGAGATAAGTTATCTTGAGCAAGTCAGAGAAGGGCTGGAAAATGAAGGAACTGGTGGGTGAGGAGTGGTGGTGCTGCTTGTGACCACTCTGGGCAAAGAAAGTTTTTGAGGTGGAGTTGAACAGAGAGAAAAGAAGACACCAGAATAATTTAAGTTTGTTGTTTTGTTTGGTTGTTGGTTTTTTTCTTTTCCCTGCTGCTTTTTTGAAAAGAAGCCTTGCTCTGCTAATTGAGTTTTGGAGTAGCTTGTTAGTTTTACTTGTACAGGAGATGTGGAAATGTTTTCTAGTCTGTCCTTATCTTGAAAACAGAAGGGGAAAAAAACTTTCAGTTAACTTATTTTTTTTTTCCAAACAGAATTTCCACTTTTCTTGTCTGTTGAGGAATAACTTCAAAGCTAAAATGAGAGAAGGAATGGAAAGATTCCCAAACACTGAATATCCAGATTAATGTGCCATTGATTTTCAAGCAGCAAAGTGCCTTCCAGCCAGTGTGAGGACAGGCTGTGGGGTTGGGGTAGCAGCTTGGGGCACAGTTGTGATGTTTTTGGGTGACAGCCTTTGCCTTCTGCCCCTGTCCTGGCAGATACACCAGTTGTGTTCCTCACCTTCTTTCCTCGGTTACGGGAGAAAGGTACCAAGGATGTGATTCCCTCTTAGGAAAACATTTTAATTACCCCAGCTCTTGTCACCCCTCTGATGATCTTTGCCTGCCACTGTTGTTATAGCCCCAGAGTGGGTGGGACTGATCCCTGTGGCGATGGAGGAATGTAAATGGTGGTGTAGTGAACGTGAATGCTTTTGCACGGGCCAGAAAGTCTCACTCTGGCTTTTGCATCCTCGGATTTAAGTAGCATTGCTGTGTGACAGCCCTAGCTGTCCTCCAGCACTGTCTTTGAGCCTATCAAGAGGGTGAAGCCACCAGATTTGAGAGGTTCAAGGACCTCTTCTGCTGCACCAGTGACAAAACTGCACCGAGCTGCTTTTTCTTAAGTGAAATGAGGAGGTTGTGTCCTGCTTCCCTGGACGCTGCTGTCTGAGCTGCTTTGAGAGGTGTGCCCTGGCATCCTCCTGTCCAAACAAGTTTTCTACCCGAGTTGTCCCTTGATAACACCCGGGAGTGACAAGGTGACAGTTGGAGCTGCTCCCTGGCTGAACTGGGTCTCCCCTCCAGCGTCAGCGGGCGCAGGAGACGGAGTGGAGACAATGGCTTCTGGCTTGCACGAAGATGGTGCCTGGCTGCTCTTGGCCCTCCCTGTGAGCCACCTCTCTCCGTGCTGGTTGGGGTACCCTCCAGTGATCTCCCTGGTCGACCAGCTCAGCCCAGCGGGACGGTCCTTGGGTGGCACTGGGCGCTTAGGCTGGGTGACAGCATCTGCTGAAACCTCACCCAGACCTTAACAGGCTTTGTCACAGCAGGTTTAAAAATACCCCAGTCTGATGAATGACTGCTCAAACTTTGTGCAGCCTTGCTAATATCAGACTTCCTTTTCTCATATTTGCTTCCTTTTTTCCACCCCCCCTACAGAAATGACCACGCTGGTCCGTGATGTGCTTTGGCTCTGTGGCATCGAATACATCTCATGGAGTGACAAATACAAGGAGTGGGGTGCACTGGGAGAGGCCAGCTCGGGCTAGACTGGCTGTGATAACTCTCAAAACCTGGCTTCCCTGATGTTCTTAGAGCAGCTCAAGGTTATTTATGATTTTAGTAATTAAATTTACTATTTAAAAAGAGAAGGGAGCAAAAAAGACCAGCTCGTTAGGATTAGGGTTATGTTTAAAGTTGAAGGAACATTTCTCTTAGCTCCTCTTACCTGCCCTCCTAACCCATTTACTCTGGATAATTATTTGAAAGGTACTCTCTTAAATCTCAGCGTTAATTATTGCCGAGTGGCTGGATGTTGTTGTTAAATTAATTGCTGGAAATTTGCTCTGGGTACTCGCAGATGATGTCTGCACCTAAACTGACCATTCCTTCTGTGCTCTTTGGATTCTGAAGAGTAACAAAACTCAGCCTGCTGGTAAAGGCCTGTTGAACCGTTTTGTTTCTTGAGAAACCACTGTCTCTTAGTGAAGCATGAAATGAAAAGCTTCAAATAATTTTCCAGTGGTGATAATTTTTCTGTAATCACAGAGGTGGTGCATTTGCTAAGTACTGGCACAGTAAACACAGACAAGCTGTTAAGCTACCAAAGCTGTTCTGTTGACATTAAAGAAAAAAAAAAAAAAAAAAAAGACATTTTTATTTTAAACTTTTCCTCCAAAGAGGTTCCCCAGCAGCTTTCACCACCCCCATCTCCTGATGAACCCACTTTTTGTTGCCAGGTGACCCAGGAAAATGGGTGACTTGAAAACATTCGCTGTCTTTTGGCCCCTCTTGGTCCCCCTGCCCTTGCCCAGCAAACTCTTCTCTTTGGAAATTCTAATTGCCATCAATTCAAGAGTTTCTCATATATGCATTTATTTTTTTTTGCCTCTCTTTTGTTCAGCAGCAATTACTGCTCCTTCTGTCTGGAACGAAGGTGGGCAGTTGTCATCCATGTCCCCCACACGGGCAAGACTGGACTCCTCTAACCCGTGAGGTTGCAAACCAACTTCAGGCTTATTTGTATTTAAAGCATCTGAAGTATGTGTTCTGGTAGGGTGCTTGGAAAAAAAAAACCACCCAAACCAACCCAACAGATGTCTTTCTCTCCAGAGTGATTCATTGTAAAATTAGTTTTAACTTCAAACAGGTGACCTCGTACTCCCATTAGTCCTTTAATGTCAGCCTGGGTGCCCTGCCTCGGCCTGTTGCGCAAACTAGAAGGACCAGTGTACACTTGGGAGTTGTAGAAGCTCTGTAATAGAATCATAGAATTGTCAGGGTTGTAAGGGACCTTAAAGCTCATCTGGTTCCAACCCCCCTGCCATGGGCAGGGACACCTCCCACTACAGCAGGGTGCTCAGAGCCCCAGCCAGCCTGGCCTTCCAAACTGCCAAGGATGGGGCTTCCACCACCTCTCTGGGCAA
>WUAM01000143.1:6924436-6995516 GCA_024336885.1 Actenoides hombroni | reverse complement strand
GGTTGTCCAGGGCTGTCCCAGGCTGCCCAGGGCAGTGGTGGAGTCCCTGTGATCCCTGGAGGGGTTTCCAAGCCATGTAAGCGTGCTGCTGAGGGACAAGGGTTAGTGGTGGGCGGGTGGATGTTGTATGAGATTCTTGTATCATTATTAATCCAGCTGGTGACATGTCTCTGGAACAGGAAAAAACACTTAAGGTTTCTAAGCTTGTATATATTAACATAAAAAAACAAACAAGTAGTTGGGCTTAACTTCATTTTTTCATTGTATTGATGTTTGAGTCTTCTGGAGTACAATTATGTCTTTGAAGTCCAAGATGCTGAGCTAGAGTGCGGTTCTTCCTGTGGTTCAGTAGCCTGAAAACAGAGCTTTGCCTTCTCCCTGTCTTACAGGCCTTTTGAACGAATCATTACTATGCACAAGGACAGCACAGGGCACGTTGGTTTCATATTCAAGAACGGGAAAATAACCTCCATAGTGAAAGACAGCTCTGCTGCAAGAAACGGGCTCCTTACCGAGCACAACATCTGTGAAATTAACGGCCAGAATGTGATTGGGTTGAAGGTAAAAGAAGTAGATGGGTGTGGGGAGCTGTGGGCTAGAAAAAGCTCCTGAACTGCTGCTTTATTTGTTGCTCACCTGACTTTTTGTTTAATAACAGGACCCCCAGATTGCGGACATCTTGGCAACCGCTGGAAATGTGGTGACCATTACTGTCATGCCTTCCAGTATCTATGAGTATATAATTAAGAGGTAGGTAATAAACACAGCAGCTGTGGTGTTAGTTATCATCTGGTTGACAGTGACTGCTATTTGTAGAGTAAATAAACTGTGTTCATGCTAAAAGCTAAATACAAACTTCATGTGAAAGCTGGGAGGAGGTGAAGGAAGCTTGGAAATTTTCTTCATCTGTTTTAGCCTAACCGGTGTGCTTTGGTTCTCTTGTTCTGAAACTACTTCTATGTCAGTGATGTTCCTTTTGCCTTGTCTCTTGAAAAAAAACCTTTTCTAAAGGTAATTTTACTCAACTGGAGTTTCCAAGAACTTTCAAGTACATGGATAACACAAGTACTTGTTACCTTGTAACTAAAAATGTCATTTGTAGTTCAGCTAATTCTGGTGACACACATACAATTCTTGGCAGGATGTAGATGGGTTTTTTCTAATCCTTTGGCAGCAGCAGCTTTCTCCAGCTAAATCTCTCCTGCAAAAATGTTTTTGAAGTCGCTAGAAATTAATAATGCTTCATTTATAGTTTTTTTTCTTTTCCCCTCCACTTGGCACACTTTCTCCAGAACACTTTTCAGTCTTCTTACAAACCTGACTGCCTTTCCCTTTTCTTTAGGATGGCAACAAGCATTATGAAAAGCCTGATGGATCACTCAGTTCCTGAAGTCTAAACCTGCATCATGTATGTGTGTGTACATATCTATACTGATGATTCCACTAAACTTGGGCTGTTATACTCAGTGATTTCTTTCTCCTGCACATGAGCCTCTCTGGAGGCCCCCAGAAGATATGCTGCATCAGGCACTTGCATCTATAATGGCTGGGAATGTTACAGTTCAACATATCTCGTTTATTCACAAAGGGTAACACTTGTAGCCTTATATGCTTGACAAATGTGAAATTCCAGTTGTGTTATGACTTCTTTTTTGTAGGTCTCTCACTTAGCTCACTACTCTAAAGCCATTGCAAGGAAAGGAGCCAGGTATTGCCTGTTGTTACCCAGGACAAGGCTGTGCTTTGTATGTCTAAGACAAATGAGTATTTTTACCGCTTTCTGTTGGCAAGAGTAGGTTTGCAATAACGTGTTAGAAGTAGGGCTTGTACTAGTTAGGTTTTTATTTTTGTTGTAGGAAAGACTGTTTACACAAGAATGCCAGCTAAGCTGCAGAGAGCTCAAGGCATCGTTCAATAAGTAAGCGTATTAAAAGTAGTGTACAGATACTCAAATCTTTTTATGACTTGTTATACAAATTGTAACTAATATGCTTATCTCTCGCCTTAACCATGTTCTTAAAGATTCAGAAATAACCAAATAAATGACTGAAACTTTAGATACTGTGTCAGTGCATCTTTAAGCTGAGGTGACAGGCTTGTGGGGTTGAGGCTGGTTTCAACCAACAACACAGACAAGATGGGAAATACAGTTTAAAATAAGCTTACTGCCTACACTGTTAAACTGGTGTAAAAGGGGAGAGCTGGACTACTCTTTTCATACCTTCAGTGTAACCCAAAATCATAGAATCTTAGGGGTTGGAAGGGACCTCTAGAGCTCACCCAGGGCAGGCTGCACAGGAACAGAGCCAGGAGGGTTTTGAAAGTCTCCAGAGGAGATTCCACAACCTCTCTGGGCAGCCTGGGCCAGGCTCCATCACCCTCAACAGTAAAGATGTTTCTCCTCATGCTGAGGTAGAACTTCCCCTGTTCTAGCTTACACCTGTCAGTCCTTGTCTTATCTTATGGAAAAGAGAGGGGCCCCTTCCACTTGACACCCACCCCTCATAGTTGAAGACATTAATAAGATCCCTTCTCAGCCTTCTCTTCTCAAGACTTTTCTCACAGGAGAGAGGTCCAAGTCCCTTAATCATCCTCTGAGCCCGAGCCCCAGACCCCTGCTTGTGTGCTGGGCAGCTCTGCTCGTGCTGCCACACCTCTCCTGGCAGCAGCTTTTAGCTGGGTGCCCTCCTGGAAAGAAGGCCCAGAAGAAGCTTCCCCTTTCTCACTTTCCCAAAAGCCATTACACTACTTTGGGCTGTAGTGACAACTGGAATTCATCCTGAGAGCCATTTTAATGGGATTGTTTGGTTACTAAATGATACGTCTGTGGAACCACTGTGGCAAGAACGTCCTGGCAGAAACGTTGGTATGATTCAGCCCCATGGGCACAGGGCCTGGAGCTGTCCTCTGCCAGTTCCTGGGCAAGCTCATTGGCTGAGCTGTGAACTCCCTGGTGCCTAAAGCCATGTAGTATTGAAATGCTGGGCTCTGCCTCTAACCAGTTTGTACTTAAGAGCAGATTGAGCAGGAGCCAGTTCTGTACCAGCTCAAGCTTCAAGACTCCTTACTTATGTAAGCCTATTACTGTAGTACAGGGTTTGGCCACCTCCTCCTTGTCATTGCCTACTAAGGACAAGTCTGGCTAAAACTTTACAATAAGCAGGAAACAGAAACAAACAGCTCAGAGGAATATACCCAGAGGAAGAATACACTATTACTTTTTTTTTTGTTACCAAGTATCTGTGATACAGGGGAGATCCATTGGAAATAATTGGTAGAACTTCAGCACAAGTACTCAGGGGTTTCCTTCCAGCTCTTCCTGTAGCAACCAGAAGTGAAAGGACTAATGAAATAAACCCCTATTTTCATGTAGAAACTATCTTGAAGAGTGAGCTATACTTAAATGTGTGTACAGAGGTAAACTTTGAGTGAAGCTGCAAGAAAATGCGGGTTCACGTGTAACTCTTTGCACAGGGACAAGATACAATAGGGGAGAGGCAAGCAAGCAATGAGGGGCATACGTCAGACAACACAGAAAAGGCTTTCTACCACAACCCAGAAATCACTGAAGACGTTACCAGGCAAGTACAGGATGTGATTTTTTTTTTTTTTTCTGTATTTGGGAAATAAATATAATGAAAGATAAAGAAACAGGGTAGCCACCAAACATTGTGCTGCAAGAGAAGACTGGTAAGAGCAGGCATGCATGGGACAGCTTAATCTTTTGCCACGTGCACTCAGTGATTACAGAAAAGTTCAGTTATTTGCTAAGTAAGTAATGCAGCTGCAAGACCAGTTTGCTTTACCATCATGCCATTACTGTAGTGGAAAATAAGTTCAAACTCCAACAGAATAAACAATTGGGGAATGAAGCCCCTAACCATTAAAATAATTGTTTTACACTGCTAAAGGAACAGCTGTGGCCTGAAATAAGTGTTGGGTGTCAAAGCCAAGGCAGGACCTCCACAAACAATGAATCTGACTCAACAATTCAGAAGAATGCTTGTCCTGGACACACTGACAGGGCATCTTCATATGAGCAGTGCAGAAATAAGTACTGAGCGTGGGTCACACTGGGGCAACAGCACACGTGAAGATGGTTGTTACTGTAATAAGCCATCTAAAGACTATTTCAAGCCTTTACCTTCAGAGCAGCTCCTTGCAGAAAATCCTGTCCTGAAGTCCTAAGAGAAAGGAAGCCCGGTGCAGCACTGCTTCATGATTGGGTTAAGACAACAAGGTATTGGAGAAACCCAGGGGCTGTAGCTCTGTTTAAATGCTGTAGTTAAATTCCAGCTCAAAGATGGCTTGAAAGTTGAAAACAAAACATGCAGAGATTATTAAGAGCAGTAACAGAAGCAGCAAACAGCAGTCTAGTAGAGCATAATACTTAACTTCAGGCACATGGTTAGAGAACGCTTTATATCAATTCATCACCAGTCTGTACAATTGTTCTCTGTTAGGGGATCAATGTTATGCTTGGCTTCTACTCAAGCTACTATTTTAGTGCTTTTTTTTAATAGAAAAAAACCCCACAATATATAATACATCCTTATTCTTCTCTGTGCTTTTAGAAATAGCCACATTTGAAGACCAGATAGCCTTAAGACTGACCACTGCTCAGAAGCCACAGGGGTGAAGGTCGTACTGACCAGCATGTCTTTGTGAGGAAGAAAGGCTGGCTGCACAGGCAGTACCCAGGTCATGGCATGAGGCATGGCAAAGCTGCAGTCCTCCTTAAACACTGCTTCAGCTGAGAATGCAAACGCTGCTTCTTTGAACCCAGCCCAACCAGCGAGCTACGGTGCATTCTATGTAAATCAAACAATGACTGCAAGTTAAGAGCTCTTTAATTACAGAAAAATAGGTCTTTAATTTCATCTCAGATATCATTTTAGACAAGCATTTTCAGTAGGACAGTCCATGAAAAACAAATGCCTGCGCTGCAGAAGTTAAGAGCTCTCAGTGATGCCACCATGACACCGAAAGTTTCAGCTGAACAGAACTTCCTCTCTGGTTGAGCTTCAGCAGCCATCATTGCACGCAGCAAAGTTTCTTTAAAAGGTTTGGTTTAAAATGTAAGAGTTCATTTCAATGTGCGGAGGGAAAGGCACTCAGTATTGCAGCTTCCAGAACATGATTTGTTTGTCTTCCCCTCCTGTAATAACACTGCTGCACTGCTCATTCATCCACAGGGACGTTACAGCACCTGGGGGAAAACAAACAAACAAACACGTAAATCCACATGCAAATAAAAGTAGTACTTGAGATGATGGAACAGATGAGTTTAAGATGATGGAACAGATGAGTTTAAGATCACCTGATCATTCGTTCTGACTACACTGACACCACAGCTGCTGAGGAGAATTTTAGTGTGGCTGCTCTAACTCAGAGTAATTATTTCATGTGATATTGCCTCAGTCTGACTTTGGGTTACTCGAGGGACACAGTCAGCTGCAGTGTGGAATGCAGCTGGCACACTGGGAAGAGGATTTGTGGGGATAAGGGGAGGGGGTTTCTCTAGAAAGTGAGATTTTTCACTCGGCTCTTTGGACTTCTGCTATTTAAAGCATATTCACATCTTCTAGCGTGTGCCTAGAAACCCACTTCTGAAGTCCTTCTGTAGCCCTGTGTCCTGTAGTTCCCTGACTACAGAATGATCTCCGTGCAGGTCAAATTCCAGAGTTCAAGGTTGGAGGAGAGGAATTTGAAAGAACTGTTGATGAAAACAGCCTTAAAAACCCAACTAAATAAAGCTGAGTTTTTCTCCTTCACATGCTGATTGCTAATGTACTACAGACTACACAGATAGCTTTACAGAGCCTGTAAATCCCCATCTAAAACTCTGGTGAATTTTAATTAACTGGTTTTTATATAGCACAGTCTATACTACATTTTATTAGGGCTAAGAGATAGAAAACTATTAACTTCTGTGATGTGTCAATTAGACAAATTCCAAGTCATTTACCTTTGGTCAGTCCTGAAAACAGCAATATTCCTTGTTATTAAACTTGCAAGGAGGCTCAAGTGGACCCACTTTTAGTTCTAACATGTAACACATCAAGAAGAACCCACTGAGTGAGCAGATGACTCAGCCTTTTCAGTACTAACACAGCTGGAAAACGGGAACCTTACATTCGAACACAGTTCAGACATTACCTCTATGTCCTTTGATTCTTTCAGTAACTTTTCCTCCAAGAAGGTCCCAAATGAGTAAGTCACCAGATTGACTTCCCGATAAAATGGTATTTCCATCCCATTTGAAGCACCTGCAAGTAAGTCTGAAATCAGTTCACTTCAATCTTGTCTATAACAACAGCCAAACATCTCCTAGTGGACTAGAATTGAAAATGGAGGTATGGAATGGAAGGAAACTCTACCCTTTAACTCAGTCTTTCTGGAAAGGTTATCCTCAAAATGATCTTAAAGGGTCATGTGCTTCTCTGGCTGCCCCAGACCCAGCCTGCCCTTCCCCTGGCAGGAGGATGAAAGGTATTCCCATAACAGAAGAGGCCCTGCTCAGCTGCACACATGTATGGCACACACACCTGAAACAATCACTTGAAGTACAAAGAGGACTTGAAGGGGAATAAGGAAGCACTCCAAAAAAATTAAATTAAAAAATAAATCAGGATTATTGATGGAGAGGGTTGAAGAGAACTGTCTCCTTGTTAGAAATTTCAGTAGTTCAGCTGCTCAAGAGCTGCTTAGCTACAGCTCCCGTCATCGGATGTTAAAGTTGTTGAAAAAAACCCACGAGTTTAAATACTTAAATTTGGTGTTGTCCCAGTTTGGAAAGCTTGATCAGAACTCATGCAATGTGCTACAGCATCAGCTTTTACACTTTAAAAAGTACTACAGTAAACCCAATCTGCAGGCCTTGGCTTTACTGCCCTCTCCACTCTGCAATCACCGACCATCCAGCCCCACCCAACTTCCCAACCTCTGTGTTCTCACAGTTACCTCTGTGGCTCTTCAGCAGTTACAGAAGATATGAGCATTCCAGTTTGTACATCTATGACTTTGAAACAACAGTCCTCTCCTGAGCTGAGCAGATGTCTGCTGTCTGTACATCAGAAAAAAGCAGAAGCAAAGCACGTTGAGACATTCAGGTCTAGTTAGCAGAGCAGCCTGTGATGGAGCATATTGGATGTGACATTGCCTGACCTACAGCTGTCTGTAAGTTAAGTCTCTAAGCAAGTACTGATAAACAAAATTGGCTTAGAATCTGGACCACTGGTCTAGAGTCTAATATGGCCTGGTGTACAATTAAATTCTTTATAACGGAGGTGCATGTCAATCCAAAACTCCTTACCATCCCCCTTAAAGTAGTAATTCCAAGGGTATATTCCACGATACCAGGAATAAGTGTCCTTTGAAACTCCCAGGGGTGCATATTGCAACCTGAAATCCAACCTACCAGGACTGAAAGCAGCATCAAACACAGTCCCAGAATGGCAGGTCAGCTGGTGCAGTACTGTTGCTGTGGCAACATCCCAGACACTGATGGTACCCTCTTTGGTTCCAGATGCCAGGATGGTATTCGCAGCGTTCAGGTCGATTGTATTCACCTAGGAAGTGAAACATCCCATGATTTTCCTACTCCTCCACGTGAGCCATGTTGAGACAGGGTTTAAACATACCCAAAGCTAAGCCTATTACCTGCAAGATGGTATTTTATTTACAAAAAACTTTTCCATTTAATTCTGCAACAGCCTTAATTAAGTACAATTAAAAATCCAGCCTACAAAAAGTAAAAGATCTCTTTGCTTATATTCGAAAACGCTTTTTCTTGGCAGAATCAGAACTGCAAAGTGACATTTCAGACTACTTTTTAGTACCCAGACTCTCCACCTAAATGCAAGACTTTATCCTGAAGGGTAAAATTCTTGATTTTTAAAGAACTTTCTAGTCATCTCTTGTTTCGAATTCTCTTGGGTACAGTTCTTAAATGCTATCAGAACTGTTTCAGTAAATGTCCATGTAGTGACCTGTTAAAAAACTATTAGGATTTAAAACACAGTAATTCTAAATATCCCACTAGAGTGACATTGGAAGCTATAAATAAGAGTGTGCAGTGACACAGTTATGATTTAGTGCACACAATGTGTTTATATATTTACAGTGGAATTCAGTGCTATGTTTTATAGCGTGGCAAACAACTTAGACAAATTCTGTTTCATTTGCTTGCCTTTGGCAAAGGTACAGCAAGAAGCAGCTATAACAATGAAAATACTTGAAAAACTTTAGTCTGTTTATCAAAAACAAGCTAATAAAAATCCCCCAGTCGCCCCTGGAACTTTATATGTATAAGCCAAGCAAGACAAATTCTTCTGTTTATACTGTTGCTTCAGCCTTTCACTTGGGGAAGGAGAGGACACTGCCACAGGACACAGACAAAAAAACCCCACCCAAACCCAAAATGAAACAACCCCCCCCTATAAATACACTTCTCCAAACACCACACCCCCTCGGGCCCCTAACCCAATCCTTGTACTTTACCACGAGATCCAAACTTTGGCTGTTAATGAGCAATTCATCTTTATGCTTTAGATACTCAATCCACATACTTACGCTAACGTCGTGCTCTAACTCTGCCAGCAGCTGGAAGTGGTGTTTTTTCTTGCTCAAGGTCTCTCCAGGAGCACAGTGCCACACCTGCACCACAGAGATGAGAGTGTCAGTACAACCCTGGCGAGTTCCTCACAACTGCCTTCCCACTCCACGAGGAAGGCTGCCTGTGCTAACTGCAAATGGCACCTGAACTCACCTACCCTATGCAGTCACGAGCTAAACACAACTCTGCTGCCTCCAGAAGCCTACCTCAACATGAGGACATCACTGCATGGAATGTGTACATACCAAAAAGCCATGCACAGAAGGCTTTGGGAAATTCTTTCTTGTCTCTCACTTCCAAATTATGTTTCTACCTAACTGCAAGCATGCTCTTTAGATCAACAAGTCCCTGCTGCACTTACCTGAAGGTGCAAGTCACGAAACTATGACACAAATACAGAATCCCAGCATGGCAGGGGTTGGAAGGCACCTCTGGAGACCATCTGGTCCAACCCCCTGCTCCAGCAGGGTCCCTCAGAGCAGGGGGGGGGGCCAGGAGGGTTTGGAATCTCTCCAGAGAAGGAGACTCCACAACCTCTCTGGGCAGCCTGGGACAGGCTCTGACCCTAAATATTAAGAAGTCCTAGTTACAAATAGTTCTTGAAGTATAACAAACTCAGACACGAACCTTCACAGTGGAATCCCAAGATCCAGAATATAAACGCCCATCACGCCAACAGATCTTACTGACTGCATCATCATGTCCCATCAGGACATCTTGCTGTCTTCCAAAGGCGATGGAATAGAAGTATCTAACAGGAAAAGGTTGTAAAAGCATTATGACTTCAGAGAACTTAAACATCTGGGTTTTTTTTTTCCTCTAAATAGAAGAAAGTAACTTAGTTTCTACAGTTTCTAACAGAAACGTAGTGGGGGAAAAAGTAGAAATACAGACACTGTGTTTTAACAATTAATTTCTAGATCATTATATAAAACCACAAACAATGAGCAAGGCATTCAGTGTAATCCAATGAAATCAACAGGAACTAAGTACATACATATGATTATCCCACGAAGAACTTATGACAGTGGTATCTCCTGGTAGGATGAGACAAGATGATAAAGCCTGTAAGAAAAACAAACAAACAAACAAACACAAAAAAATTCTGTAGTGTTCATTTTGTTACCCCACATCAAATAGAAGCACATCAGAGAATCACAAACTGGTGGTGGTTGGAAGGGACCCCTGGAGATAATCTTGTCCAACCCCCCGTGCTAAAGCAAGGTCACTTAGAGCATGATTAACATGATTTTGGAGAACAAGAAGCATTTTAGTCTTCTATACACACAACATACAGGTGTTATATGAAAACTAATCAAGAAAAACCTTATAGGTTGGACACTGAACAGCAAGAATACTTAATCCATGGTAAACATGAAGGCAGCACTGAAGTTCAGAACCACACACAGAATGGATGATCTCCTTTTTCAAACTGCTGGTATTTCAAGGTATGTAATTCCTCTGGAGAAACTGGGTCAGATCTTCATCTTGCAAGCTACTGTCAATTCTAGACACAAACAACTAACAGAAACTACAAAAAATGAAAGTTTCCTTTGATATTTGCTCTCCACAGCAGCCACTTACCAGCTCAGCTCTTTCAAACAACAAATGTAACTATCTAATTCCTACTATTCACCACAAGAAATACTCTTTGCAGAGAGCTGCCAGTTATGTTTCCATCACTGGAAGCAGCAAGGAAATAAACGTAAGCCCAGTGCTTCTACTGGTCTCATTCCCGGTCATGTTTTAGATCTGTTCTAAAAAGCCAGTAAGGTGCTGGACTGTAGGAGTACAGCTGCTGGCATTGCTGCAACAGATCAGTGCTGAACCTGCAGAGAGGAATATAATATAAGAGCATACAGGGCCTCCTCATGAAAAAATGACTTCTGGCCTAGAATTCAAAGAGTTCCCTTTTTACAGTGCCAAGAAGCAACATTCCTATGTTTGCCTTGGCTAAAGCATTAGGAATTGTTGTATTCACCTAGCAGTGTGTGCCCTGGGTGGCCACAGGCTCTTGATCCTGCAGCTTACCTGGGGACCTGTTAGAGCATGCTATGGCTTCTGTCTGGGCAACACATGTGCCCTTTCTGTTCCCCCTAGAGATGAGGGCACAGAGAAGGCCGATGTATCCTAGTGTCCTGCCTCAGTAAAGGACTCTGAACATGACAACTGGGAGTGAATCTCCATGATCCACGTTTGGCCACAGTGCTCAAGCACGGAAAATCAAATATGAAATCTCTTTGCAAGTTGTGTTTCAGAAGCAGGGGAAGAATGTTGTTCAGAAGTTGCCGAGATCTCTGCTCATCGAGGAAGGATGGCACAAATTCACCCAGCATAGATTCCACTCCCTGTACTTGGGTTTTCTCTGCCAGATGACTCAGAGCCTTCAAACCCTCAGAAGCAGTAAGGCAGTGCTGGATGTGAGCGCACGAGTGGAATTTAAGCTTTGTGATTCTGGTCCCAGTGGCAGTTTGAAGTTGTTCAGGGAGACTCTTCTGCTCATGCCAGACTATCTTCATCTATCACAAGCCCTTCCCTGGATAGCAGGACAACTGAGAACAGAGCTAGCAGAGCAGTGAGACGATGCACTCCCATGTCCATGGAGGCCTGACAGAGTCTCTCTTCACTTTGCTAAAATTATTCACAAACCATACAACTGAGTAGGCAGGGGAAGAAAAGAGGCATTGCTCTATGTTAAGAGCCATTTCTCCAAATAGCTTTCAGAAGATTCCCAACGGTCTCGTCTTTATTTTGACAGCAACTTACCATGTTTGAAAAGGACACACTTCTCTGGATTGTTTTTGATTCTTTGGAAAACATCTTCAAAGTTGAATCTGGGGATAGTGGACAAAATAGAAGATAAAAGGACTGTTTTCCATGATAGAAGCTAGTAATTTTGCTCCTGTTTGAATATTCAAATATTTTGCTATGAAAAGCAGGTTTCAGAGTTTCTGAAAAACCTTTTATAAAGCTTGTGACTTGGGCCTGGAACCAGTGTGTTTTGCACCAGTCACAGAGACTCTCCCATGCCCATCAAGCTCCAAGAGAACTCTGGTATCTAAAAGGGAGAAATTACCACCTTCCCACATCAAGATATAGATAATACTGAACTCTTGAGTCAAAGTGATCTAAAACTTAAATTCACATACTTCAGCTATTTAATGACAAGAAATATATTTAAACTTAATTTCTACAATAGGTGAGTGGCAAAGATAATTATCTAAAAGCCAAACAGAAGCAGCCTTTAGGTATGAATACTGAAATTCTCTCAAACAGTAAGAAGGAATTGAGCATGAAAACAAGAATCCTGCATTTGGCAGAAGATTATGGCCACTCCTTTCATGACTGTAAAAAAAAAAAGAAGCCCAGAACTCAATGATTCCAGAAATACCCCATTTAATGTTGTCTTCATTTTGCTCTCTGTGAAAGGTATTCATGGGACCCAACCTTAACTAGATTTCTGTTTCATGCTACTTTGCTCATAACACATTATTTGGTCTTACAACCTGCATTTACCCTGCAGGTTCTAATCAATACCTCTGCAGTAATACTCACCTTGGGATGTAGTGAAAACAGAAGCCCCGTTGCAAGTGACTGCTATTCCAGTAATTGCCCTGTTTAATACAAGTAAGCTTATCGGTGATTTCATAGGTTTTGAAACTTAACCACCATACCATAAATTGACTACAGCTGAAATCTCTTATTCCATCTCTGTAAAAGGTAAGACATTCAAGGAGATTAAAAGCACTACAGTGCTATGTTATATGCCTACAAACAAAAATACACCTTGATATAGTATGTGAAACACCAGCATAGGTTCCCCATATTGTCCTGCAAGAAATTCATCCTCATCAGAAAGGAAATGCCCGTGGGAGAGGATAAATAGTTCGATACTCGGTCTTCTCAATCTGGGATTAGGTACAAAGAGTCAGGAAGCTGCCTACAAGCAGACACTGACTACCTCAAGTGCCAGGAATCAGAACTTGTCTTTTCTCCTCATATTTGACACTGGCAAAGTCACTATAGTCTAGAAATTTAGACATATAGCTTGTCAGGGAGTTAGTTGTTAGGAAGCACAGAGTACTCTGCACAGCCAAAATTCTATTATTCAGACTTGCTTCTATTTTTTTTCTCAGCAGTCTTCATTAAAAAAAAAATTAAAAAAAAAATAATCAGAAGCTGCAATTCAAGTCTGTTTTCAGGACCAGGACTTCCCTAACAACCTGGCAGCAGAGGCCCTTTCTCCCTACAAATATGACCATTTCCTGAACAAGAGAACATTTCTGTTCCAGATTAGGTTACAGACACCAAGAAAGCAGTTGCACTCAAGGTAGCACGAAATCCTCCCACTAGTCCAGCCTCTAGGACAAGGGATGGGGTGCAAGGAAAAATCTGTTCTTTAAAATACAGCTGCTGCTGTTCATTGTTAGGTATTTTCTAAGTTGACCTCAAATGCCCCTGCTGACTCGTGGCTCCATAGGAATCCATCAGAACAGTAGTTTGGTACCTGGATTAACTAAAAACCAATAGGTGGAATGAGAAACTGCTCATGAAGCAGCAGCTCCAGGTGTAGAGTGGGTGAATTTAAGTGGTTTAACCTTTTAAATTAAATGGGCTGAAAAAGAAGTTAGGTCCTCTTGGCATTCTAAATAAATCTTTTTGCCTTTGGCTACCGTTATCGCGGTTTGAGAGGAGGGTAATCAATATCTGCTTCAGGCACTACAACAATAATGAACTTAACTCTAGACCTGTATGAGGAGAAAAAAAAATAATAAAAATTAAGCTGACAAATACCCTTTCTGGATTAATAAACCATCATAAACTCATCTTGTGTAATTAAATCAATGAGCTGTCTCACAAAAAAAAAATAGAATTTCCCTCAAACCCTAACCCATCATTCAGATTGACAGACAGATACCCCCACCCCCCAATTCAAGGGAACAATTTTGACTGTGAAAAGAAAAGAGTAGTACCTACTCTTTGTGAATTTTATATTGCTCATCTAATTTTAGTTTGGCAATATTGTTCCAAGCAAGCGTTATACTTTCTTCTGTCAAATCTTCAAACGATTCTTCATTTGGAGAAACTGCAATAAAATGTCACAATAAAGTTTCAGCACAAAGAGAAAACAAAAAGACAGATTTCAGATAACGAGGTAGCTGAAGCTGCAAACATAAATATGAAAGCACAGAACTCATGAAGAGCTTTGGGAATAAGAATTTTTGGCTAGTGCAGAGAGTGACAAGATCACTTTTTTCCCAAATCTCTTCCTGAATTCATAGGATTACTCAAAGATACTATTTTAGTCCCCAAAGCAGAGACTTTAGACAATACATTGCCAAAATATAAAAACAACAACCCCAAAACCAAAACAACCCCCCAAAACTTTTCTGCGGAGATGTTTAGGGGTTCCACTGAGATGTCAAAAGCTTTCCAAATGGAAAAGTACCAGGGAAGGCATCTACTGCTACAACACATCATGTGCTTTTATTATTCCATCACAACCTGTACTGTTGATTTGTTAATAACTTAGGCAGCATGCCACCAGATCTATTTAACATATAGTAATGTTATAATCACCACATAAAACTCTCAAAGCTGCTCTCACCCTTTGGATGCTACAGGGTGCCATTGTCTTGAGTGCTCTCCTTCAAAATGAAAGCCATCAAAAGGTAAGGGAGTTGAAGACAACCAACTGAGAAAAACCTTTCCATGTGACACCTGGGCTAAAGGGTCAGTCCAATTTATACTAAACCACTACACATATCATGAGGACCACAGCATCGTAGTTTCAGAAAAATGGTCTAAATTTTCAGATGGAACAGAAGAAACTCAAGAGTACCAGGTTGGAAGGGACCTCAAGGATCATCTGGACCAACTTTTCTTGGCAAAAGCACAGTCTAGACTTAAGATCTGAATCTTAAAAGTGCCCAGTGTTGGGGACTCCACTACTTCTCTGGGGAGAAAATTCCAATGGCTGATTGTTCTCATTCTGAAAAGATTTCCTTGTGTCCAATCAGAATCTCTCCGTTACCACTTGTCTATTCTATAAAAGTCCTTGTAAAAAGTGAGTCTCCATCTTCTTTGTAGCCAAGGTCTCCTCCAAGCCTTCTTTTCTCAAGGCTAAACAAAGCCAGTTCTCTCAGCTGTTTTTCACATGGCAGCTTCCCAGTCCTTGGATCATCTTTGTGGCCCTTCTCTGGACCCTCTCCCAGCCTGTCCACGTCTTTTTTTGTGTATCTATATAGACATCTTGAAGAAAGTTATTCAATTACTGTCTCTACAGTATGTAGGGAAAACAAAGTAAGTTCTTTTCAGATTTCCATTGAAGCCATAGAAAAGTAAAAAAAATTCCAGTGCTAAAGTTCTTAGGGTTCATTTAGACCAGGCCAATTGATCACCCCAAACACATCCCTGTTCAAAACCTAAACGAACCTTCACATCATTGAGAACTCCTGCAAATATGGTCACTGCAGCTGCTGTCTTATCAATGTGATTTTGAAGTGTCACTAAGGCCAGGAACGACAGCCCTTCCACAGCTTCAGAAGCAGAGGTTGAGCAGTCCCAGAGAACATTGAAACACAAGGCAACAATGCAGGTCAATGCCTGTGTTTTCAAATCTGAAACTGGTCTTGCCCGTTTTCTTTTAGCATGGATTTATTTTCAGTTGACTTACATAGAAAGAGGCCCAGAGATTTGTATAACGAGAGAAAAGATACAGAACTTTCCAAAACTACAAACCTGTTACATTGCCAGTTTACCTGCTAAACATTTACCTGGAGACTCAGTTATGGAAACACTGTGACTAGATGTTCGAGACATGCTTCTCCACTTGGGTATTATCCTTCGAGGATGAGGAATTGTAAACAACTGTTTTGGTGTCTGTCCAAACTCCAGGATTTGTGTCAGCATAGCTACTTTTTCATTGGGGTCCATAATACTTTACAAAAAACAAGAAATTTATTTAAGCTGAGGAGGAAAGTACTTCTTTTTTTTTCCTCCCTTCCCCTGAAAGCATGGGTCTGCACGTGCAGTTACTAGAGCACTACAGGCCACCACAAATCCTAACAGATCTGATTTATCATAGATGTGATGGACAGTAGTATGACAGCTTCATAATTTTAAGTACAATGACAGCATGGCCATCAATTAAAAATATTAAGCAATTTCACAAAAGCCAGACTGAAGAAACGTTCAAGTGGCAATCTTTCAGTGCATGCTAAAACTGAGAACCTGGTGCTGGTTCCCTGCACATTTGGGAGTGTAAAACAGACGAGCTACACCACTCACATACAGAGCACTTTTACAGCCAGCAGAGAGCCTGGAAGAATACTGAGAAATGCAGCTAACCCCTTTAACAAAAACATTCCAGTTCTTGTTAATTACCTGTTTAAATCCACTCCTCCTTCGTAAGTTAATGGGTGAAACACTGGGGAGAGAAAAAAAAGGCTTGTTTGTACAATGTATATATAAAAGGCTCATTTTCTTTCTCTTGCATATCTACTATAAAACGAAGCTGTCTATTTTACTCAGCTTGGTTGTATTTAAGCTATTTCAGCAGGCTATAGCATTTGAGATAATGTGTTTTAACTCTGGGCTTCTTGCCTGAAAAAAGTTCAGGATTTCTAAGAGACACTGTTTCAGAAGAAATCAGTCCTTTCATAAGGGTAGGATTGCTTATTTTAGCATCATTAAATACCACACGCACAAGAAAGAAAAAAAAGGCAGAGTAGCACAACTGGATCTCTGGTTATTTTCTAGATAGGTGGCAAAAAGTAGTAAAGAATGATCATAAGGGTCTTGCCTACTCCTGTGTTCATTTGCTGTGAGTATAGAAGTTACACACTGAATTACTTTGGGGCCTCTGCATAAGAATACTGACTATCTTTTGACATAAGTTCATTCATACACTGGTTCCTTCTCTCTTATCTACTCAAGTGTCTGCAATTCATTATGCTAGCAAAAATCCACATTGCTGGAGATGCAGCACATTGTGCATAAAAAGTGCTCTCATTCAAGAGGTAAAAATACAGGTGCCCGAATTTAAATGCCAATTCACCACATTCAAAGCCTCTGGCATACTGTAATTGACACCTAAAATATAATCAATCATTATTTAAGGACATGTGGGGAAGCATATTCAAAAAAAACCCAAACCATCAAAAAAAACCCAAATGAAGAACTCCAAACCAACGAACAAAGAAACCAATCAACCAAAAAACCAAACAACAGAACACCAAAGAAAAAAAACCCAACCCAATAGAAACCAGACCAACCCACAACAAAACCAAATAGAAAAAAAACAACAAAAAACCAAACCAAAACCCAACACAAAAACCCCACCCAAAATAAATAACATTATCTTACCCTGGAAGTAGAAAGCACTGACTACCAAAATGAAAAGTTGTTTATTCCTTCCCTCTCCCCTGTTGTAGGAAGGTTTTCTTTTTAAACTTACTCCATCCTGTTAAGTGCAAACCATCTCAACACTGTCTATTAATTGAAAGCCTTCAGAAGGATCAAGGCTTCTGCAATAAACACCTTAAAAATCTGGTCTGCTAATCTTCCTTTACCCAGAGGACATGTTATTTACTGTTCCTGACTAATTAAAGCATCCCTTTTTTAGCTATTTCTATAAAGGGTTTATTTACCATTGTGAGCTGCAACTGCTTCATTTCCTTTCTGCTTGCAGCCAAAGATCAGGTCAATCCATTCATGAAGGTGTTCTGATACATACTGACTTTCTAAAGCTTCTTGGCTCTTCCGAAGAAAGTCATCAGGACCTGGCAAAACAAAGGTTAGTTAAAGGAGAATATATCCCATTCAGTATTGGCACCCTTCTTGAAAAAGCAACCAAAAAAACCCCCCTGAAGCCCCCACACCAAACCTCAAATTTGCTATAAAAATTATTAATTATTCAAGTCTTTTAAAGCAAAAATTCATTCAGATGAAAACAGAATGGGCATTTTTGAGAGAAGAACCACACACCATTCCAGCAAACTAATCTTGAATTAATTAATAATACAGTAAGTTTGACTATTATTTACCTGATGCCCAAGGGGGAAGCTCTACATCTTCAACCATCTTGCCACCTTGCCTTTTTCCCAAGTCCAGCTTCAAACTGTTTACTAGAAAACTAGAATCGTTTTCATAAAATTCTGGAATCAACTGGAAGGAAGAAAAAAAAAAAAAGGAAGTTTTGAGATTAGATTAACTTTGATAACTTCAGTAGAACACACTCAGTAAAAACTGAAAGCTATCAAAGTTCACATGTCAAGCCCAAAAACTTGGTAGTAATTTTTGCAGGCTTTCTTCTCTGTCAGTAACACACTGAAAACTTCCTCCCATTATCTTTCCAACTGCTTTTAGGTTTCTTGACCACCTACAAGGCAATTCCTTGAGCTAAATTCAGTGTGGCATAAATATTTTTAACACGTGACAGATGAATCCATAACATCTAAGAGTATCTTCAGAACTCTCCCTGCATAGCCACTTTCTCATTAAGACACCAGGTAAGAGACAAGAGAAAAATCTAGACTAAAACTAGAATGATGACAACAGTGTCAGAGGTTAAGTCAACTGTTTAAAGACCACCATAGCTAAACATTAACTAGAAACCTTTTTTTTTTAACTAAAAAGTATCACTATATTAATTTTTTTATCAAAGAAACATTCAACAGCACTCACAACCTGACAGTTTATTCTCAACATATTCTACAATTATGTTCCTATAAGGCTCAAAAAACTAAGATAAACACTCCTCTAGCTTGACATCTCCAGATGTATTGTTGTAATACAGACAAATCCTTAAAAGATTCCAGCAGATGATAGATGAAATTGCATCTTTTCAGCCTTAATCCACACCAATAATTCCCACTTACTCCAGTAACATTCACAGTGACACTTCTGTTGAAGTAAAAGCCAGAAAGCAGACACAGAGAAGCGATCATGGAATTGCAGAGGAGGAATCACAGAATGTTAGGGGTTGGAAGAGACCTCCAAAGATTATCTAGTGCAACCCCCCTGCCAGAGCAGGACAAAACTAGAGCAGATCACTCAGAAATGCATCCAGACAGGTCTTGAAAGTCTCCAGAGAAGGAGACTCCACACCTCTCTGGGGAGTCTATTCCAATGTTAAAGGATTCACAAAATGCAGTCAACATCCTTAACAAAAAAAAAGCCCCACACAACTAAAAACTACAAACAACGAAAGAAAAAACATTCCCCACCCCAAAACTCTCAAATCAATAGGAGACATCTAAGAACAGAAAGCCCAGAACAGATACCAAGGAGGACTTGAATAATTTTCCAGCCATTTACCTCTTTGAAATCTGTTGCACCATCCAAACAGTTTTTCCAGGTCTCTGCAAGACTACAGAACACACGTCAATCACATGTTTGTTAAAAAAAAAAAAGTTATTTTTAAGGCTTTGCACTCCCTTGATGCATATTTGAAAACAAAACCAACCCAGTTACAGGCAAAATGTAAACAAACCTGTTGAACATTCTGTCAGCGTGATCAAACTTTCCATTCTGCAGACAGAGCATGTATTCTGGAGCTAAGGAGAAAGGAAAAAAAAAAAAAAAAAGAAAATCATTAGTTTGCTCCAAATCTTGTCTGCTTTGGAGGTAACTGCTCAGAGAGCACGTAAAAGCTGTCTTACCAACTCTAACAAGATAAAACAAAACATAACCCGGAGATGAATAATGGCTCCCGTACATGAACTTCGGCTCTGGCATTTCCTGGTAACGTGTCTGCAGCACAGGAAGAAGAAAGAGAGGTCTGTTTAAAATCAGTACTCCTGCAGGCCTTCAATATTGAACACACATACACCTATTTTTATTTTTTTTAAAGACACAGATTAGGACTGCCCTTCTCTTTTTTTTTTTCCCCTAATCATAAAACAGACTCCAAGTTCCAATAACTACGCAGCTTTAGTCAGCAAATCAATGTATCAAAAAAGCTGTTAATCATCCTGGGGTTTTTTTTCCCCCCTCTCCCTTTCACATGTAACTGCAGTGACTCAACTTCAAAGGAGTGCAGACAAATAGTTTTTGCCTTTCACATGAAGTTTAACAAGAATAGAGAAAAACATATTGACTTAATTCACCCTGGAACATTTTCTGCCCCCTGCAGTTACTATGCTTTATCCCTAAAACCTCTAAATAAAATGACTTTTAGTACAGTAAGAATGAGGCAGACAATGGTTTGAGGAAACAGTCAGATCTGAGAAAGAAAACTTTATTGACTGCTATTCAAAAAAATGATACTGATGACATTCTTACCTTCCACAACCTTAGGAAGTTTTATGATTTTGAAATACCCAATCATCTTTGTCAATACAATGCAGTTTGTCTGTTAGTATGTTTTTTTTTCTAATGCTTCATTAAGAACTACTAAAGGTTCCAAAACATTAAACATTATTATGTTCTGTAAATGATTTTGGAATAATTAACTTACCAGAGGAGGCAATGATTTTATACAAAGAATTAAAGGCCAAGAAGTTGAAGATCTTCTAAGCCTCTAACTACGTGCTTGTTTATGAAAAGAAAGTCTGCTTACTTAGAGAAATGGGAGAAGTTTGTGCATTATTATCTGCAAGTAGAAATCTCAAGTTGGTCCAGATCTCCTCCTTGTGAAGTACTCCCCCTCAAATTCAGTATTTTTCTTAAATGGATGTGCTTCAGGTTTCGTAATATTTTGCCTTAATTCATACATATATTTTACATTATGCATGGAAATCCATTGGTCCTGAAGTTTTAGATTTCCATATATGTTTATAGCATCTCAGTGCCTGCCATACAAATCCAGCTAAAATTTGGAAATTTTATTTGAGAAGTGAGGTAAAACATTTAAAAATGTTATGTGTACGAAGTGGTAGTAAGAGGGAGGAAACAAATTCAAATAATTTTTGATCAGTACTGATGACATCAAGCTGAAAATAAATACGGTATGTTTATAGGTTAAGTTGGCTTCTGATGAGGTTTACAGTTAGCTTTTGATATGTACATAATTCTTAAAGCTTGCTTGACAAAGCTGCTTTTATTGCCAATACATACAAGGCCCAAAATGTGCAGCACATAAAAGCCAAGACACACGTACCAACAGTCTATCCAGCCTTTCCTTATTCAAGGCACCAATTGGTTTACTAAGGTCACGGAATGTTTCAGGCTTTGTCAGATCTAAAATAAAAAACAAACCAGCATAGTTAGACTCTAAATTCTACTAGAGAGGAATGTATTCTAATCAATATTTAAAAGCAAAAGACAAAAAACCCCACAAAACAGCAACAAAACAAACACAAACCAACACAGAACCTCCCTAGGAATTTCCTCTGCTCCCTAACTGCAAAAGAATAAAGTCTTACTGTGAATGGCTACTCAACTTCTTTCTTCCCAGTAGCTTAAGAACTTCTCTTGCTTAAGAACTGCTAGTTACATGTGATAGTAGTTACTAGTAGTGACAGCTATTGCAACTAACCTCACCTAGTCAATACAGGACGTGCTACATGAGGCAGAAAAGCAGCTGGTATCCTTGTGTTTCAACACAAGCTGCACTAAGACCCTTAATCAAGGGGCCTGTTTAGCAACAAGCCATGTCAGCCTCTTCCTTTCAACCTGCAATGCTCAGAACTGTAGAACACCAACTGGATTCTACACATTTCAATGCACCCAGCTTGTTCCATAAAAAAAAACCAAACCAAAACCAACCAACAAACAACAAAAAAACCTCACAACATTTTACTGGTTCTTTTGCATTTATCAGAATCACAGAAAGTCTTTGAATGCTCAGTACCAACAATTTTCAAATGCTGGTACATACGCTATGTGAAGAGTGAAATATTTGACAGAAAAAGGTGAGTATTTTGTCTTCTGAACTGCAGAGGAGGAGTAAGTGCACATGAAAACACTCAAGATCACTAATAACACGTTCATTTTGATGTAGCATGAACTTTCTGCAGTGTAAAACCTGCCCCGAGGCATTTCAGGTTGGACATGATGCATTAACATGACTTTTTATATGCACATACCTAATACTGAACTCGAGTAGTCTGCTATGATCCAGGGAAATACAGGATACTGGGAGAGATCATTGCAGCTTCTATCAGCCAGATTGTTGAGATGAAGGAGATACTGGTAATTTGATATATGTCCTCGCTGCCACTGCAACATGTAACTCTCAGCTGTATGCTCTGCAATATGATTTTCTAAAATAAAACAATAAGAATTTTGAGGCTTGGAGTTCCACCAACAAACTGTACTTTGATTAACATTATGCAAGGTACTATAAAGTAATTAAGGGCATGGTTGTTTAAAAGAGCAAGTCACAATTAAGTGGTAACTTCAGCTCTTCAAACACAAACAGAATACGTGCAGCTTCACAACATTCATTCTGAACTTTGCTTACTTCTACCAAAAATTTTCAGGGCTAGTACATGTGTTTATTTTTTCATTCTTTCCACAAATCAACAGAGCAAAACCCAGACAAATTTCCTCTCACAAGGTACTATGGGCTACTTGAATAAATCAATACTGCAAACCTAGATATGTTGCAATAAGGAAATAGAGCTCATCTCGATCTTGGTCGTTGTAGAATTTCAAGTAGATGTCAGAACATAGATCATTTTCTGTGCAAAACACTTCAAGTCCCTGGGAAGAGGGGGGAAAAGTAAATGAGAACAATTACTGACAAGCTGTAATACACATGGGGTTTTAACAGAATATTCCAATTACTAGTGTCTAAAACTTAAAGACTCTAAGCTGGGTAGCAGCATTCAATTCATACCCAGCTGAGCACCTAGTTTTATAGCTGTCCATAGATTGGCTCTGTCTGGATTGATTAAGCACAGGTAATACACTTCTTTGTTTTAAGTGAACAGAACAAGGCAAAGAGTTAAATGTCTAGTTTAAATGCCTTTTGAGACAAAAGTTCTATTCAAGACAGAATAAACAAACACCAACAGCACTCTCATCATCCCTCAGTCATGTGCAGTGGGACTCATCACTCCCCATTAGCCTCAATCTGAACCAGTCATCAGGGTCCCTCCAGGAATCAATCCAGAGAGAAAACACACCATGAGAGAGCAATTCATTCTGTCCCAGGATAGGTGTTAGAGATAAATGGAATGGATTGCTCCCTGGAGATACTCCCTTCTCCCTTTCCCTACACTGTCTGCTTATGAAAGAAATTCTTCATCCTTGCCAGAACTCACTCCTCCTGTTTTCATCTTTTTGACAACACAGGGAATCAAAACACTTAAAACCCAGAAAGAATCTTTGAGTGCTATTCACTACTTCATCCAGAGTCTGGAAAACATGTAGCTTCTCCCTAATGACACACAACACAGTTTCAGCTGGTCGTTTTAAGCAGCAATATATACACGAGATATTAAAAATAAATAAATATTTGAGCTTACCAGTGGCATTAGCCCGTGCCTTCTTTTATAGATGCGACGCACGTTTTGCAGTGTTATTTGTACAACTGGTTTCTGTGGGGAGTGAGGGAAGGGGAAGAAAAGATGGAGGTATTCTAGAAGGTATATATTCTTCTACACTAACCTCCCCAGTTAATCTGAAGTTTCTCTTGACTAGAGATAGCAGCAATATGAAAACAACATCCATCCATGGCATTTTAGCATTGGAAGAGCGGTGCTAAGCAGGTATGTTAAAAAGAGAAAGCTTGTCCTTCCTGTCGGTTCTTGTCTGAGTAGCAAAGCAGTTTAAGAATAAAGAATACTGTATTATCACCCGAGTCTGTCGCCAGTTATAACAACCATGCAAGAGAGAAGCAGAACCCAAGAAACTCTTATTAAAAATAAGGAAGCCAGTGGGCTGCTGGGCAAACTGTTTGCCACTGGTGCCACCTGATGGAGGGAAATCGAATGGCATCTTGTCATCTTCAGCTGGGAAACACTTCTTCCTTCTTTGGGCATACTTTTAGCACATTAGTGGCCTGCTAAGACTATCGCTGCTGTTTCTGTGACAAAGTTCCAAAGCAGGAATGTGTGTTTGACATGCACTCAGTTTTCCTCTAGAGAAAGAAATGATCAGCCTAATAGAAAACCCAGGCTGAGATCCTCCAGTGTAAACTAATTGTAAAACACTCACTAGGTGAGAACAGCATCACAGAGCAAGATTAAGGCATTTATCTTTAATGAAACATCACAAAAAAGGGATCTTTAAATATTAATAGAGAACGAGCAAAGGACAGTCTGTGCTTTGTCAGTGGGAGGTCAACTTTAAGCGAGTTAGCACAGAATAAAAGCCTTAGAAGTCAAGATGCACTGAATACGAGAGAGCAGCACAGATCAAAGGAGAGCTAAGGTTCTGATTACAACCAAAAATAGTCTTCTTGGAGATGTGCTCCACGTGCATTTAAGAGGAATAACACAGAAAATGAGAACTGTCCACCAGAGAGGCAGCGTGCTCATCACATCGTACGCATGACCATCTAGGAGGCACTTACAGGATATCCATTAAGAGGCTGGAAGTACAAGTTAGCATCAGTAACACACACATGCCCTGGATTAGTCACCAGTGGTGTCACCATTTCTGCTTTACATTCCATATGCAGCGTTTCAGAAATGCTTTGAAATCTACAAGTGAAGAAAGGGAGTAAGTTTACCTCCAGTTCTTACATAGGTAAGAGCTACCCTTAAATTCTTCAGAAATGTTTTAGGTTAGCTTATAACCTTGGGATATCAGAACGGGGACTTCACAAAGTGTGTTTTAGGCCTCGAGAAAGTTCTTAGTTGAGGCCTCCACTTTAACAGGCACTCCAGAAAGGAAAGCTGCCACATCCTGCACCAGTCTCAGAGCAGTAAGCCAGATGACTTTTCTACACAGAGCTTTATTTGGCGTATAGCTATGCTCAATTTGCCACAAATTCACAGATAAAATGGCACAGTTTGGAGAGCTAAAGTAACACGTCCATCTTCACAACACAGAATTTGCCATTCTCCATTCCAGATGGTTCAGTACACAAAGACAACTCTCTGAATTAGAGAGCTTATGCTGCCCCAAATGAGCGCCTATTATGTACTGCTGCAGTAGACTAATCAACCAACAAGCTGAAAATTATTTCCCAGTAGAAAGTGATTAGAAAGGTACCTGTTTTTATCAAATGAAGTTCTAGCCAAGCGCGATTGCAATATAGCAGTTATCTAATGTGGAGGGGAAAAGAAAGAGTTAATGTAGTCCATGATTAACAGTAAAATTCTAATGGCATTTGAAACCGTGACATCAGAATTTCATTATTAAACAGTGATACCAGGAATAATTGGATGCTTACCATGGCAGCTTGATCTCCCATCTTATCTAGACAAGAAGCCCTGTAAAGCTAATGGACAACGAGCTTTAAGTGAAATAGCACAGAGATCTCTCCCCTCAGCTCAGAAATCAACAGAAACTTGGGGGGCTTTAGCATTCTTGGTGACAGAGAACTAAAAGAGCTATTATTTTTTAAAGCAGGATATGTTTGTTCATTGCTACTTTCCCATTATCACTCTGTACACTACCACCCTGCACAGTAAAAACTAATATGGGTAGCTGACAACAGCTGTCAGCACTGTGCTCTGAACTAGATGTTGTGTTCACCCACTACTTTTTAAAAAAGAGATACTCCAAGAATTTCACCTGGAGAATAAATATTTAAAAGGAAGCTCTCCATTAAATATCCAAAAAGATGCTGTGGTGAATTGTGTAGTGATATCAAATAACCACTTACTTGATGCAGAGTTTGCACAACATCTCCTAGTTTCCCAGCAACATCCAGCTGGAATAAATGTTCTGTTCTACCCTGAAATCAAAAGGACATTTACTACAAATGAGTTGAAAATAAAGCTCAGCAAAAAAAAAAAAAAGCTAAGAAAAAAAAAAAAAAAAGAAAGAAAACTAAAATCAAAATACTCTAAAACCTGGTCAAAGTCTGCCATCAAAGGCTGCAGTATATCTGAAACATTCCAAAGGCAGATGTTAAACCTGATGGGTTTTTTTAATTCTTCTTCACAAATATATGTTCCCTGTGGTAAGTTCTTTTTGCAGTACTTAGTCTGTTATTTAATACAATGCAACATAACAGCTTTGAAATGAACAAATTAATATAAACATCAGTAAATGTAGAACTAGCACCTGCTCTACTTTAATATCAGGTAAACATATGTAAATATAGAACTAGTAAAAGACATGTTACATTTACGACCACTGCATATCTTTTAGACAAAAGACACCAGCCCATCAAATCTTTAAAGGCAATAAAACTTCTCATTCTCCTCTACATAAATCGTTTTGAGCTGAAAAGACCCCAAACCCAATCACAACCTGTTCTGATGAGTCATTAATAAAAACCTCACTAAAACACCACCCAGCATATGTGGCATACTCATTTTTCCCCTACGAAGTTTTCCCAGCTTTAAGTGTTGTTTCATAGGACATATATTTCTGGTTTTGACTTAAGGATATTAAAAGTATATACACAGATCAACTGCTAGGAACTCTTAGATGTAACTCTTATTACTTAGCAAAAGTGGTGGGATCCCTTGATGACCCCTGAATGCAGTATAAAATGGTATCAACTGTAGGGTTTTGTAATTTCTCAGGTTAGATTCTTCTTCTTTAATTAAAAAAAAGCATGCCATCAGTAAGACTGTATCACAACACTGATCAGTGGGTGCAGTTGGATCCATTTAAAACTGAAGGAAAGAAGAGATGGAAATCTAAATGACCTTCAGTGTAATGTATGTGATCTGAGCTGAACTGACAGCAGTCCAAGAGGAAAGCATGCTTCAGGAAGCAAACAGAGCTGGAGCAAAGGGAGACAAGAAATTCAGTAGCAATTTAGATAAAAGCCTTGTAACCTTTCACCCAGAGCACCATTTTCCTTTAAGAGGGAAAGCACAGCTCTCAAAAGTCCCACTGGATGGTTTACAAGAACTGCTTACAGCCAACATTGTAAAAGCTTTTGTGAGTGGTACTCCCTGTAGCTCTCCAGCCATACACAAAGACAACAGCTCAGTATTTTGTAATTGATCTGAAACAATCAATGCAAGACATGGAAGAGAAAATGTACTACCAAATTCCAGCACTCAGTGACACATCTGGAACTGGCAATGATTCAGCTAGAAGATATTTAGCAGCCACAAAAAAAACCTGTGAAATGACTGAAGGCAAACTAGATTTCTTGGTTTAATACAATGAAACACAGCTGCACTTTTGTGAAGTGAATTGTGATGGTTAACTGTTGAGAATGTTTTAGGTGTGAATGCATCCTGACTTAGGAGAAAATAAAGCGAAAAGCCTCCAAACAGCTTGTGATTCTTTTATTTTTCACTGTGTTGGCAGTGTGAGAAGATATTTGTATGATACTTAATAAATCTTGCACATGGAGGCAGACAGAAAATAGGAGTAAAGGAGAAAACACATTTGACACATGAAGAACTACTGGCAGAAAGGAAACAAAATTTAAAAGTCCTAATTTAGGGACAGATTTAATCACAAAACCAACCTAAAGCAGTTGCTGAGAGAACAGAAATCATCTCTTGCTGCTTTACTGTTCATTACAGTAACACAAATTTCTGGACTTCATGATTTCAATGCAAATTCTTGAAATTTCTTACTTGAACAAATATGTTGAGAAACATAATTCTGTCTGTTTCAATTCTTGGGCAAATATGGTCTTAACCCATCTCGCATTCCAGGTGAAAACCCTTTACTTATGCACCCTGAAGCCTCCAGGCACAGAACCAGTGCAGATCATCAGCAGAAAGCAACCAGAAATAAGCTTTGATTTCTGCACTGAGCAGCCTGATCTGCCTTTTCTTTTCACTGTGAAGCACTCGGCTGGGAAATATCAATTAGCAACTCTGGTGTGAGCAGAACCAAGGAGAAGCCATTTAGCCAGGATGCAACAGCCACTGAACACCAGCAGCCACCTGCCAGCTCTGACTGTTGAGCCCATGGAGCTGCACCTCACGGTAAGTAGCAAGGGTCAAGTCAGCAGTGTGTCCTCCAAGAAATATCACAAAACCCATGATGGGAGAATTCAGACGCTTGTTTCATCGTTATGCACAATTACTTTCTTTTTTTTTTTTTCCTAAATGCTTTGTTGTCATAATCCTCACATTATAATTATCTCACTCTTTCAGAAAGGAGACAGAAATCCTTGCAAAATATTCGTTTGCTAAGACAGAGAAGAAAAGATATACTTACCCGGACTGTTTTATAGGGTGCAATAATGTTTCTTTCTTTAATGAGAAAAACCTGAAAGAGTAAGAGGTGTTATAGTTTGGGTTTTTAAAAAAAAAATAAATCATAAAAATAAATCAGAAGCACTGATAAAGACAAAGCCAGGAACGCTGTTTACGCAAGCACAACGCTGGGTTGCAATATCCAGCTTTAACTACGCCAGATACAGTGCAGGAAAACAATGACCTTTTCAAGCAGCTAACTGCAAAAGGGGCAAGCATCCAATTTAGTTCAGAGGCTTATTTATGTCGTTTATTAGTGGGGGGTTTATTCTAATCATATGACCTTCAAGGAGTTGCAACATTAAAGCCAATAGGAACAGCCTTCGGTCTAATCCCACTCAACGGAAGGATCTTCCCCCTCTTTTCTGGTGGCTCATGTCTTTAGGGCTCTGTCCTAACGGGAATTACCCCACAGGGCCAACTCACAACATGAGCTACTGTGTAAATCCTCTCAAATGGACCCCTCTTCCTCTGCCAAGCATTTCACTTCCAGTTCCAACCAATGAACAGCAGGCATCCTTTCCAACCTGACGGCACGGTTTTGAACAGTTTTGTTTCTCTGCTGCTACTCTCACATCTGAGAGATCTTCCCTCCCTCAAAAGCCACGTGAAACTACTTTCCTTCTTCAGAACATTCTCACAACTGCTACAGGAAGACTTCACTGCTGCACATGCGTTTGTAGAGATCACTTACCTACCTGCTGTCCAAAAGAAGACAAGCCAGAAATAAGTCACGTTTTTGCTCTGTTTGTAGGGAAGGCTCAAACTGGCTGAATCTCAGGTCTGAGCTTGACTTGGCAGTGGCTCTGAACTGCACAAAACTCACTGGACTGCACTACCAACTGTCTTCTACTCCATGGCCCAAGAGACTTCTCCGACCAAAGGAGATTTTCCAGTGCCTTGGTTTGCTTCTTTCCTGCTTCAGTTCTACACCCCAAGGCACTGTGGCAGCAGCTTCAAACCAAGAGGAAATACTAATCTTTCAGGGACAGATGCTGTACCATCCTCCAGCCAGTAGCCTTCTGGCTGGCACATATAACCTTCCCACTTCCCATCAGCTGACAACAGGGCCGACCTCCACCACACGACCACTCACAGCAGCATCCAGCTAGAAGAGAGTGAGTGGCACACTGACAAGCTCAGCATGCCTCTCGAAGTGCTACATTAAAAAATAATGGCAACTGGTGCCTTTCATCTGACATCAGCACGTACGGACCGAAGCAGGCCATAGGAGAATAAGAACAGTAAAAGAATAAAGCAGGGAAGAGACACCTGCTTTACACTCAGATCACCCTTCTACAGGATAATTAAACATTTTTCTACATTGAGAGCCCCGGATTACATGAAAAACCAGACAACACATAATAAATAAATAAATAAAATATTCAAGCAGAGTAAAAACTTTATCGTACTCCATTTCATGTTTTGGAGGATTTTTCCACAACTTCATCTTGTTGTACTGAAATAATCTCCAATTACTATTTCCATTTGCTGTATTTTGTAGCCATTAGTTTCTATTCTGCCTATTACATAAAGCAAAGCTTCTTATCCAGCTATGCATTAACAAATTTCTTTGAGCCTGAACAGGTGAAGATGTTGAAGAAGTTCCAATTATTCGCTGCATGCGGTTTCCTACAAGGCAGAAATTCTACTTGGAAAAAATATTTATAATTAGATCATGATTTGTCACAAGTACAACTAGCAAGTACTTTGCGCTTGAAAGTCTCTATGCCTTTTATATAAAATATCATACCCAACTATCTGAGAACATTTTCCCCAGAGACAGGAGGAAGACTGGCAAGCTACACATGGGAGGGGCAGCGAGCAGGGGGTACTAACCACACTTCCCATGTTAAAAGCTATTTTTCCTTTCCTGTGAAGTGTTTTTATAACCATTTGTTCTTCAGAACATACACTAGTGATGCACAGTGGAGCAACTGTATGGAACCATTAGAAATACTTTCTCTAAAAATACTCAATATGCAAAAAACCCCTGAAATCCTGACTACACAACACTCTTCACAGAAGCAGTTTCAAGATGAAATTAAATATACTTCTCAGTTTAACACCATGGTCCACAAACTTCTCCAGCAAAGACAGTAACAAATGCTTGAGTTTGGTTTTGACTGGAGCAGCACTTAACTGAGCAAGGGTAGCAATCTTAGGTATTGCTAGAAGACAGACTTTACAAAGATCCTATAATGTTTGAATGAATATTTCCCACCTCATCTCTGTTCTTTCCTGAAAATGCAAACACCAATATTTTTGGGAAACTTCCACAGCTTTGGAACACCTCTCAGCTGCAACTTATCCAAGCCTGAATTCTATTTCCCTTAGTTAACATTAAGCATGAACATACCCAAGTTAACCACAACTCATGACTGAAACTGCAACCCAATATTTCAGGTCAGCTACTGAAAATTATTTGGTGGACATACAGCACATTCCAATGTTGTCACAAGGCTGAACTGCAAGGATCAAGATGGCACTGGCATTACCACTACACACTGCAGAAAGCAGGAGAAAACAATACAGCAAGACAAACATGATTAATAACCCATTTCATTCCAGTCTATTCTCATTTTCCATTCAATTCTAAAATTGCCCTGAGCTCCATTATAAAATGCACAGCGCAAAAAGTTCACTTTATCAAATTAATGACTTAATGGAGTCATTAACAGTTTGATATTTCCAGCCTCAACAGTTCCACATTAATGCTAAGTTTTTGACACTAATTAGTTTTGTTTCCAGTTAACCCTTCCACCTTAAGACTCTGGCTTGGAGAAAGACACCATTAAGGAATGTAACCTTGTTCATTTATACATCAAGAAGCTGTTACATACAGGTCTTACCTGGCTACATACAACAGAAATCCCTCCAGACGTATCCCTAAAATGTAAATAAGATATTTGAAGAGACAGGCCTTTCAGCTTTAAAAGGAGCTACATATATGATAAAGTAACTCAAACTCACATACCGTGTGAAAGGGTTATTTGCTTCATTATCTTCTGGGGCTTTTATGCTAATGCAGTCTCTCAGTGGTATCTGCAGCAAGTTACAAAAACACATACTCCTCCTTAAGAACTTATTAAAGAGAATCTGAATTTACCCAGAAATGTTAAGTTTGTACTTTCTTACCTTGATAATGGGTTGGATACTGTCATCAGGTTCAAAAATGATTGATTTTGAACAGATTTTGAGAGAGCCTCTGAATTTTCTACAAGGAGCAATCGAAAAGAAAGGAGTTTTGTATGCGTTAAGAGATACGTGAGACTAGAACAACTCCAGAAAATTAATGTATGTAAGAGTTCTGTACCTTTCACCTTTGCAGCCTTTATTTATAACATGATTAGCTGTGTGCTGTTCAAAGTAATACTCTTCCAGGTTAAGAAGAAGCAGCGAAAACCTACAAAAAAAACCCCAAACAAAACCCACTTATTCCAAAAGAAAACACCATAACAGTTAGTAGGATTAATAAAAATATATAAGGTTAGATATTGATTCTGTTCATATGTCTCGGGGGGAACTACCCTAACATAGCTGAGCTTTCCCCCCAGCAAACATGAATTTAGCCCTGATCAGGGCCATCAAAACACGCAACAACACTAAAGGGGCAGCAGGAATGAATCACTTGGGATGGAGGAGATTAGACCTTTCTGAAGCAAAGCCAAATTACAATGGTCTAAAGTGAAAACACGGCCACAGTTCTTACAACACGGCTGAGCCACTCACTGGATAGCCTTTGAGGAAGCATCACCTTCCTCTCCAACCACATTTCTGCACTTCCTCTGGGCTGGTACCTGCTCAACCCCACAGGAAGCCTGTTTATGGGCTAATCCAGTGGAGAACAAACCTCAAAAATAAATTATAATGATAATATAAATAAGTCTGCTGATGCATCTAATTGCAGGGCCATAGTAATGCCAGTGGTGGTGGTAGAAGGTAAATGCAAAGATTTTCTAAATCAGAAAAGCACAGGAAGGGAGTGAAGGGGGAAAGACCAAATACAGGGTACAAAATGTATGCAAATTTATTTTACACAAGTGTCAATTGTTAGGCAAGGGGAAGAAACAGCAAAGTGAGTTTGCAGATATTTAGATAGGAAAAGCTACCAGTGCAAACGAGAACAAGACTCAAGTTTCATGAAGGGTTCATATTACAAACAAATAATAAGATCCTTAAAATGCTTCCAAATACCAGCAAAGAAAAATATCTCTCATTAGAGAATTTTTCAGTAAGTGAAGCTCAATAATGCTGACAGACGTTGATATGTTAGGTTTGTTTTCAGGGCTTTTTAAGAAGAGATTTAGATCCCACTTGGGTTCTCTGGGACAAGTCCAATGAGTCTGGGCCTTTTTCTCAGCTTTTCAGGAAAAAAAAAGAAAGGGAAAAAAAAAAAAAAAGATACTATTTACATTAAATTCTTCAGAGTTAATAAAGTATTTCCTCTAGCTTTTCCTATACTTAAGATGATTTACTTCAAAATTAAAAAACCTTCGCTTTTCCTCCTGCACAGGAGGTTGGTCCATTCTCCCTGCAGCCCCTCATAGGTAACTGAAACCACAGCAGCCCCCAGAAGCACCGACAAGGTGTACAGAAAGTGACCCAGAACACGCCTGCGCTACGGAAACACTGCCTAAGCTGGAGTAGCTTTACAGGCTGAATAGCTGTGAATCAGAATTTACACGGACAAAGTGAGACGAGCTCTCTCATCATGTGGTTTTCTCCCCAACAACAAACAGTTCCGCGTAACCAGCAGCATCACCAATTTGCACAGAACTCGCACCAGGCCAGTTTGCTGCCTGAACCTCTGTGCCTGCTGGGACCCCAGTTGCTGCAGCAGGGGGCAAATGGGAAGCCCTACTCACCCCCAGAGAAAATACCCACGTCCTTCCATAGCACCAGCCCTGCGAAGCTATTGCTCTCACCTTATAGAGATCTCCTACATGGCAATATTAAGACTGCAAAGGGTTTTGAAGCTTTGTGACAAGCCAGATGCAGAAAAAACACATAAAAGGAAGCAGGACAGAAGCCAAAAACAAGAGAGCAAATTCAGGACATAGTCAAGCATGTGTCCTAAGCCTTTCTTGTATGTTCACTTAGCCACAGCAACCCAAACTAGGGACTACAGTCAGAAAGCAAGAATGGGCTAATTGAGTTTAACGCTTTAAAGAGCCAGCAGAGAGTCTGTAATTTAAGAGCTGACAACACGCTGATTATAATGTTCGGGGGGGGGGGGGAATAATAATTAAATAAACTCCATCTACAGCGAAGGAGAGCTGTGACTCCGCACCACTAACACAACTGACAACAAGCAAACAGAATGCTAGAGACGCTGTTTCCGTGCAGTTTACGCAGGACCGGCAGCACTCATGTTTTCCCAGGTCTGTCCTACCGCCTTTCCAGCCTTCACTCTCCGCAACCGTCAGCCCTCTGAATGAGCCTGATAATTAAAATAGTAACAACAAGGAGGACGAAGCGCAGCACGGCCGCTGGCCCCCGATCCCGCCTCTGCCCCCGGGCCGGTTGTGCCCCCTCCCTGGAAGCGGCCCCGTGGGCCCCGGGCCCTCCGCGCCCCGGTGTAGGGGGCAGAGCAGGGAGGAAAAGGGGATGGTTTAGGCCGGGGCACGGCGGCACCGGGCCCCTCTCGCCGGGGAGTCACCCCCGCCCCTGCCGCGGAAGCCGGGCGGGGTTGGCCGGGCCCGGCGGGGCAGGGCCGCTCACCTCTCCTTGGAGTACAGCTCCCGCTCCAGCCGCCGCCTGCGGATGAAAGCCATGGAGCCGCCCGGCCTGGCTGCCGCTGCCGCCGCCACCGCCACACCAGGCCGGGCCGGGCCTCAGGGAGGCGGGGAGAGCGGGCCGGCCCGCGGCCGCAGGAAGGCAGCCGGTCTGGCGAGCCCGGCCGAGGGTGCCCGCCCCGTTTGAGAGGCGGGGGAAGGCGGCACAAGCAGCCGGGGCAATGCAGCCTTCTCGGCACCGAGGGCCCTGCGCCCTCGCCCGGGCTGCGGCGGCTCTGCGGGGCCTCCGGGGCCCGGGAGCCTGGGCCGGGCTGGGGCTGCCCCGGGGGGCCCTCAGCAGGTGCCCACCCGCGGCTCTGCCTCCCTCCTTAAAGCTTCTGCCGTTTTATTTTATTGCGAAGGTGTCTAGTTAAATCAACATTTAAATAAAGATTGTAAATAAAAGGTCACTGCGGTGAGATTCTTTCTGCCCATAGTGTGTGACAGATGCTGTCGGGGCAGGAGACAAAAGTTCTGCCAGAGGTTCAAAAACTAAAAGAGTCCTCCGTGGAAAGAGGAGGCAAATAAAACCCCTTCGTTTGTATAAAACACTTCAGTTCATGTAACTGCCATTGTACCTGAACAACTTATAATGTGTTTACTGACATGGCCTCGTGTGAGGTAGAAAAATATTTGCACTTTTAGAAGTAGAAAACACAGAGGGGATGTAATTTTTTCACATAGGAATAAAAATTATTACGGACTTGTAAAGCTCAAATCTTGTCTAATCTCTGCCATGAGGCTGAACCAGGTATAATGTTGATCAGTGTCAAACATTTTCAATTCATGGACTTGTAAACATGAATGTGAGAATTGTATATATTGAGGTTTGGTTTTGCGAGCTGCCTTCCAGGGACCCCTTAGGAGTAGTTCACAGAATCTATGGATGTGACAGATTGAAATATTGAATAGACTGGTTTGAAGACCAGTCATACCACCCGCAAGAACTATTTGTCTAGTTGGTTTGAAGGAAATGTGCAACGCTTGCACTTGTACAGATGTCCAACAGCATGAATATGTATTTGTCCAATAGCCAACCTGAATTTTCTTTGCTGCATTGTTTGTTGTCATACTCACAGTGGAAATGGACAGTATTTGTTAGGATGTTCACATCTGTTTTAATAAACTGAGTGTAAAGACATATATTTATACAATTGTTTCTATGTGCAGATGTGTATAGCATCTCAGACTAAACAATTTTGTTCACTTTCCTCATAGACTGCACTCATAACTTATTCTTACAGCTTTACTCTGGCTTCTTTCCAGTATGTCTTTTGTCTTAAGGTATAAGGCCCCTCTTAGCAGTCAACTTGAGGCATCAACACCAACTAGGGTGCAGGATTTATGTCCCATGACACACATGAGAAGAATGTCTATAAACACATCCCAGAAATAACTTGCTTTTCTTCCTGTGGCAGAAACTCCCTCTCAGAACCTTATACTGACACCTAGTTCTCCCCCTTTTATAATGTACATTTAAGTTCTCCCCAGGTATAATATTTTGCCTTAGCCTTGATAATTTCATCCTGCTAGCATTAGACATTTATCCAAGTTATGAAACCAGTTTTGAAATTGTATTCTGTCGTCTTCTAGCTCCCAGGTTGGTGAAACCCAGATTTATTATTATTATTATTAATATTCTGTTGCTTCTTGCAGATCACTAATGGAAATATTAAATAGAACTGAAATAACAACAGATCCTTATGGTTTCTCACTGCAAGTGCTCTCCAAGTTTGGTTTTTGCAAGCAGCATGCCAACTGGCTGGTGGTTTAATGAAAGCTGTATTTCCTTTGCGTTTTGTTTTAATGAAAGTCTCATGAGACAGTGTCTAAATGATACTAAGCTCAAAAATCTATGATACCTACTGTTTCTCTTTTTCCACGGAAACAGTGAAATTGAAAAATAAAAAATAAAATAAAAGGGGCATTAGACTAGTGTGAGAGCATCTGTTCCTGACAAATGTACCTCTCCATTGTGGAATTTCTTCTGGACGATCCCTTGGGATCAAAATTAATCTGGATATCTTTGGACCTGCTTTCCTTAAATAGACACATTTTACCACTTTCGAGTCACCTTCAACCGATACAGTCTCTTTTAGCAACTCAGAAATTATTTTTTCTCTATTATTAAGTGAAATTCTTCAGGCCCCATTAACTTGAATACATGTAATTTCAGTAGTTTTTAACTCATTCCTTTTCTAAATTCTATGATAAGATAAATTTAACTAAGTTTAAATTTAACTAATCTGGGCATTTCTAATGTATTTCCAGAACATTTTCCTGTTGCCTTTTATACCCCTCTTTACCTATGACTCAATTTATACCATAGGCTTTATGATTTTATTCTTTTGTTCATATTCTTTTATGTTACTCTTCAGTTATGTCCCTTATTGCGACTTTTTTTTTCTCCAAATCCTCAAAGAGCTCTTAATATGATGTTAACACAGTCTACTTAAGCTTCCCCTGTTTCCTTTTGTTCACATCAAGATAGCTTTTGCTATTGTATGTTTAATTAAAAATGAGTCTGTTGCTCTGTAGAAAATCTAGGTTAGCTTTAAATGACTGAGCTCAGGCCTAGACCGTACCAAAAGGAGGTTAATTAACTCATATAGAGTGGCATGCTGTTATGATGAGCCTGCTTTTAGTACCTGGACTAGCCTGATTAAAACTGGCTTAACTATTTCTACATGACGATGCAATCCATAGTTGGCAGCATGGAAGGGTTTTATCTTCCTCTTTTCTCTTAGAGTAGGGAAGCCTATTTTAGTCAAATGTTTCATGATCACTTTCACCCAGTTTACCTTCTGCCTTTTAAACCAAACGGAGCTCCTCCCTACTTGTCATGCAGTTCGAGTTGGTAATGTCTCTTAAAACTTCCTCTGTCCCAAGAAGCAAAAGATCATCCCTAAAATATTAAGTGAACTTGTTGGATCTTTTATATCCTGCCATGTTGTTTTTCTAGTTGGTATTCAAGTAATTGAAACCCACTGTTATCTCTTGGGCAAGTTTTTTTTCAATACCTTTAGTAGTTGCACAGAAAAAACAAACTTCCTCCTTTAGCTTACCACTATAGTCCACTGTGGAAAATAGACATCAATTATGACTCTTTTACTTCCTCCTTTTCACCAAGAACAGCATCTTTTGTCTCTTCCTGGATTCGATGCAAAATGAATCATCCTCCCCTGATTTCCTGTGCCCACTTTCCCTACTCAGTCTTCTATCCAGCTATCACTGAAGTGTGCCACCGTATCTCTGGGATGCTATTAAAACCATATTTTTTCCCATAGGTTCACTAGATCCCTGGCATTTGACTTCACATATCCTAAGAGGTTTTCCATTATTTCCTTTTCTCTCTTAATGCCTACTTCTTTATTCTCTCTTCCTCTCTAAGAGTCCTTATTTCTAGCTCTTTGTAGCTGGCCTCTTTCAAGCTCCCTTTTCTAGTATTGTTGAAAGGACACCTCTCTATGCCTGTGTGTCACTGTCTTCAAATGCTCTTTCCTGTCCTTGTTGAATGGACGTTGTAACTTCCCAATAATATGATGGAATGACACCCTGTGGTCAAATAGTTCAGAACCTCTGCCAAGCCATCCACAAAACTGGGCCGTTAACCCCAGTATTTATTACAGAGTGGCCCAAACTCAATCCTCCCCATAGAGGTATTAGTCTTTCTCCTGTCAAAGTGCTGTTACAATCCTGTCAATCTGGCTAGTTTCTTCCATTCTAGATTTGTGCCAGTGTCTCGCTAATGATGTCCTCATCTTGGCTTGTATTTTCCAGGTAAACACCCCTGCTCATTTCCCTTTTTTCTACAGAAGCTGGTGGAGAGCAAATAATTGAAAGAATCAAAATTACAAAACCTAGAACTATTGTATTTTCACACCAGTAGCACCACCTTAAATAAATAAAGGGTTCCATTCAGGCAATGCCCACCTATCAGCACAAGCTTAAAGATGTGCATAGATTTTTCTTTGAGGAATGGGGGAGTACATATGAATGTATATTGCCCAGTATATAGATGAATGTCATTGTGAATGTAAGATTCACGTTGCAGGTGTGGCACTATACAGATACAAAGGAATAGTTTTGCTTCCAGCAAAAGTTTAAGGCAGGCTGAATTCTGCAAAGCAAATGCTAGCTCTGAGTTCTTATTTGCTTTCTTTTCACTGTGTATGCACTTACAGCCTAGAATAATGGATCCTTAAATGGTACATCTTGCTTCTACCACAGTAACAATAGAATCAACATCAGCAACAACAGCAATTAGATGTGCCAGAGCTTACCCATTGCCCTGATTTGAATGATGACTTGGAGGTTCACACAGAAATTCCACTGATTTAAAAATAATTGTGTAAAGTTTATCCTGACCATATCATTGCAAGCTCTGATATGAACACATTTAAACCACTTTATAATCAGCTTATTTGTACTAAATTCTACCAAGTTTTTTTTTCTGAGCTGGTTGTGAATCAATTTGTATGTGTACAGTAAAATCAATTTTAATTAAACCATTTTTTTTTAATAAACAAATGCATAATTTACCATTTCACCTGAAGCAACACAATCCTAGAGGCAGATTCTGCTCTCCCATGTAGCAAGTGATTTGAAAAATATAGAATCACAGAATCATCTACCTGTCTTGGATGGAAGAGACCTTTAAGGTCATCAAGTCCAACCATTGACCCAGCCCTGCCAGGTCACCACTAACCCATGTCCCTTAACACCACATCTACATATCTCTTTGCAAGTGGTTCAGAGAATTCTCTGGCTGACTTCTGCCCCTGTGCTCTTGTCATTGTCACACGTCTCAAAATATCTAACAGCTATTTTCTCCACCTTTTTCTAGACAGATTTAGAAACTTTATTAAGAAGTAAATAGTTTTTAAAGTAATTATATATATTACTATAAATTTGTATAACTTCATAGGAAAGTGAGAAACAAAGCAGAAGGAAGTATAATGAAAAGACAGGAAATTATCACACATTTAAATATGCACAGGGTCTAAAGATATGAGTGCTCCCAGTGCACTTAGGACACTTCCAACCAGCACATGAAACCACTTGTAAAACTAGAGCCTTTGGTCCTTGCAGGATTTTCACAAAAATATGTCCAGCTGTAAACCACAAGCTCTTGTGAAATAGCAACACCACAAAGGTTTATTCTTCCACGTCTGTCATCAGAAGCTATAACCACAAGTGCTGCTTACACACGATACAGGAATTTTTGTAAAGGGAGAGATGTGGTGAACTACCAAGAAAAGACTTTTACGAAACCATCAATGGCATTATTTCTGCTTTGAGGCACTAGCAGGTAAAGAGGCATGATGTGTAGCAATTCTCCACTCTGCTCTCCACCACAGCAAGCCCTGGAAGACCAGTGTTCTTGAAGTTTGCTTATTACTCACCAAGGCATGACATGGGATTTTTAAAATGCTTCTGTTTAGTGTCCTGTCCTCAGCTCTGTCAACGTCTCCCTTTGCTCTCAAGTATGTTTTGTGAGTTGTTTGCATTGCTTTTCCTCCAGCTCTAGGGCTTGCAGGGACTGGGCAGCTGATCCACACCTCTGTCTGCTGGTGGGAAATCAGGACGACAGACTCGTGAGAAAATATGCTCACTCCACCTCAGGGAATGATGCTGCTGAGATTGCTTGCACCCTAACCAACCAGAAGCTTAATATGCATTTATCTGCTACATTAATGAGCATCTGAAATTAATTTACACATATTTTAGATAGATAAAATCTGGAAAAATAGTTCATAGACAGGTTTTCTTAGAAGTTTTCATTACCTATGCTTGTTTATATGCAATGTTTGATTGTATACTAAATGGACATACTAAAACCTAAATGTTTTCCTCCATGTATCCATTTCAATCCACTAGGATGCTTGTTTCTGACAGACTTAGCTTCTGCATTTCAGAAAACAAAATAAGGATTTATACACCCAGTTTATGATGTCCTTCATAAAAAAAAAAACCCCAAAACTCTTATCAGGCCCTTAGGATACCACCAAGCAATAAAAATTGTTATGAGTTTTCACATAGGTGAGACCTCCTGTTGAATTCTACACAGCCAAGATTTCAGCCAGAGAAACGAGTCAAGTTCTTCAAACCTTATAAACTGAGAAAACAGAAGCAGCCTTGATTTATCAAAGTATGCAAGGAATTTTGAAGCTAACTTGGGGATTCTTATTAGAAATACCCTAGAAGTAGACCCTCAAAAGCCTGTGAAGCTATTTCTCTGTAGTTATGATAACAGGTCGGCTTTCCTTAGGTTTAAAAAAAAAAAAAATTCTGAAAAAAAAAAAGCAAACTAGAAGTGCTGTTTCACATTTTTGGTCACTTGATGGCACTAAACTAACACTGTATACATATTAATCACCAATAGCATAAGAATATTTCTGTGCCAGTGGATGTTTTTTTTTCCTAAGGCTTGGCTTGATGAAAGTGCTTTGTTTTGTTGAGGGCCGATTTCAGACATAAAAGAGATTAAAAATAAGCAAACATAAACCCAAGAAGCAGTTATGAAATCTGGCTGTGTTCTGTCTCTCTTGTGAAAGTTCATGACATACTACACGTACTACGAGGTGATGGAATATATAGCATTTCCGAGCAATACAAAAGTCAGTTTTCCAACATAACACACCAAAGACCAAACCTTCCAGCATAAAATCTGGGAGAAATACCTGCAAACTTTGGACAGCAGGGTGTCCACCAAAATGTGTGCCCATCATGTGCCCACCTACCTGTGGCAGAGCACCTGGATGGACATCCTGGCCATTTTTATGTCTCAGTATCTGGGAAACTGCCAATATTTCAAGGTGAAATGTTGAGTTTATTGCGTGAAGGCAGAGGCGAAGCAGGAAGAGCTTTGCTTGGATGGTCTCGGTCATGTCAGAGGAAGCTCCTGGTGGGATAGATGCTAAAGAAAGGATTGCAGCCCACTGTGTCTCCTAGTAACATCACCTCCTCATGGACTGTCCAGCAAAATATCTGTATTATCTTTATTTGTATTTAGAAATCTGAGAACTGAGTAATCCTCACCTAAATAGAGCCTTTTTCAGGACTTTTCAGGTTGCCATTAGAATAGTAAGGGAACATTTTTATTTGATTGTCAGAAGCATGGAGCTTTCAAAATATTTTTCCCTCCTACAAAAGGAGGAAAAACAAAATTTTTGAGAATTTTTCAAAGACCAGCAATCAAAAATGCTTTTGTTGGATCAAAGAACACATTTTACTCCTATAATACCTTTCCTCTGATGTTTCTAACTTCTGTTTCAACAGGAAGTTACTTAGATTTCAAAACTTCTGAGACTTTTGAAAGACATTTTTTACAGCCTCCAAAGGCAACCTCTTATTTTGGAAACCTAAAGCAGATATTTCAGCAAGTTGAAAAGGTGGGGAGGGGACTTTTTTTTGTTTTGTTTTTTTTTCTTTTTCAAACAGGGATTACATTCAAGCCTTTCCCCTAAATGGGTTTTAATGAGTTGATAGACACAAGTTGTGGCATGAAATCCCAGGCAGCTCTAGAGATGAGCCGCTCTCCCCTTTTCTTGCAGCACTCCTAAAAGAGTCCTTGTGATGGGTGGAGCATGAAAGTCCCTCTGGCAGAGGGACTTTCATAGAGCTGAGTATGGGAAATCCTGTGACATCACATGTGCCTGTCCTAGCTTTAGGGGAAGGAAATGTAGTCATTGTATCTCAAGGTGGTTTTTCTTTTCTTAATTTTTACAGTTAGACACATTTACTTTATGTTTCCCTTCTTCTTTTATAACCCATTACATTTTCATCTACTTGCAGTATGGGACACTTGGATAGTACTCATCCTGAGCAGAAAAAAAGCCTCCATGACCTCATCACTTTCAGAGCACTGGAGCATTTATCTGCAGTTTTTTGTCATGTTGTCATTGCCTCACTGCTGCAGAGAGCAGTTAACGATGGACTTTGCTTTCTCATATCCTTATCTTTTCCTATCTTCAATGATTCTGCAACTATCGAGAATGATGGTGCTTTCTGGGAGTTTTATGGACTTGACAATGGCTTCAGTTCAGTGGAAGATTTGCTACTTTCCAGCCAGCAAATCCATTGCCAAAAATTTGGTGAGATATGTCATCTTGGGTGTCCCTAACTGCATAAAGCTTGAGGAAAGGGGTTGGCCGAAGCATTGCAGAGGTTTCCACACTATGCAAATCCAATTTCTGCCCTCCTTTCTATTCATGAAAGTTAATGGCTTTCCACAGGAGGTAAATGAGGACAAATTTGTCTTTCTTGGCTTAGAAATACGTTGTTTTCATGGTTATCTGATTATATACTCACTAAATTTAATCCAACCACAACAAACTGAATCTGTTAATGAAGTTGGATAAAAAGCTAATACAAACCATGTGAAAAATCACACTACTCTATGAAGTCAAACAGTATTTGAAAACTATGTAAATAATGAAATATGCATGAAAATCTCAAGAATAATAGGCCCAGGTCTAGTGTTTAGATGCACATCTAATTTCTACGTGATAAATAAAAGCATAAGATCTCAAGCCTAAATTCAAACTCAGAGAAATAAAAGAAGTGAGGAAAAGGTCAAGAAATCTTCCTTTCAATATCAGACACTGTCATATAAGTTTTCCACTACTACATGTCTTTATCTCTTCATATATATGCTGGCATCACATAACACAAAGCCTGATTTTTTATTAGCTTGGTAAAAAATAATCAACGTATTATTTCTATGTGAAGGTTTGATTATTGTTGTATGTAGGTAGCTCAGAAACCACCTCCTCCTTATGTTGCTGAACTGTGATCATTTTCCAAGTTGTCTTTTTGTCACACAGTGTGAATGGAATTATTTCTTTTATAAATTTCTAAAGGGCTAAAAAGAAAACTTTGCAAAAGCAATCAGTCTGTAAAGATCTGAATCAAAAATTTAGCATTTGCTGAAAGGGCTACTAGAGGAACTTTCCGGAAGATGGGCAGAGGGAGGCTCAGTGGGTCTGCCTGGTTGAAGGGTGAGTTTGTTACCAGAATGTGCTTTCATAGAACCACATGATCCTCATTCAAACAGATGAACATTACATTTCTACCTGAATAAAATGGAACAAAATGCAGAGATGACCGTGACTCAAACAGAAACACTTCTGGAGACTCTTAGGGAGATGTCTCATATCCACTCACTCCACTGCTTACCCCTTTTAGCTCTGAGCAGCCATTAGCTACCTCACCAGGGCAGACCCACAGCTCTGCTGCGTTCAGTTCAGTCTTCTCCTGTAATTACAGACACTCGGATGTGCTGAGATTTGTGCAGCTGACAGATGTTTAGCCTCACTAACTCTTCTCTGCAATTTTAGTTATAGGCCTTCCTCGTTGGAAAAAGAGTTTCGTAACAAAGCTAAAAGATAAAAATCTTGAACTCAGTGGATAGGTTCATACTGATTCTAGAGAGACAGCCCTAACAAGGCTCAAGTTTGCAGCTCATCCATCCAGCAAACCTGTCTCCAGCAGTGGCTCCCACAGGACACGCAGGACTTGGTTGCTTGTTAGATACAAATATCAAAGGTAAGGATTTAATTAATCATTAAATTCAAGGAAGTGGATGCCAAAGGGTTCGGCAGGGAAAGCAATCCACGAGTGTCAACAGTTAGAGAATGGGAAGATCTGGGAGTCTGGTGTGGCCTCAGGCTGCTCTTGAAACATATAGACCTTGAGATTGATGGCAAAAATCACGTGGCTGTCACCTGCTAATTCTGAACAGCCTTGTGTCCGAGTGTAAAAGAGGGAAGCAAATTGTTGCATCCTCTTCTGCCTTGCAGAGACTGAAGAGACTCTGTCTGTATGATTTTGCTCATTCTCTACTCTGTCAGCATTTCCACCAAGTTCAGTAGATGTGTAAATGTCCAGCTTTATCTTTTTATGCCTACAACCTTTCCTTCACAGAGCCTTATAACAACTTATAATGAAATTTAAAAAAAAAAAAATTAAAAAAAATCACATTTAGTTACAGACTTCAAACAAATTATTAGTGCCTGAGTACTGAAGGTTGAATTCAATACAAGGAGAAAAAGAAGTTGTGAAGCCAGATACTAAGCTAATGAAGCTTGGCATAATTCCCTTAACATCAGTGGAGCTCTGCTGACTTACCCAAACTGAGAATCTGGCCCATTAAAATTTAAAAATAAAACTTCAAGTACCTACTAAATTTGAACTTTGAAATACAAGGCAGACACTTTATCCAATAGGTCTGTGCAGTCTTTGCTTAAAATCCACTGGAATTGAGACATATTATTTTTGGCCACTGAAAAGTGCTCGTATTGTTCCCTGAAAGAAACAGAAACATGTTGTGAATTCAAAAGAAAAATTAATGGCAAAGTTTTTTAAAAAAAGTAATTAAAATAAAGGCAGCCATGGAGTTCACACAAAGTGCATTCCTTCATCCCGAAGTAACAGCTGTGTGCGGGAAGATCTGCTCAATAAGTCAGACTTAATTTAGCTGTCTTCCTGCAGCAATTAAGCAGCGAAGATTTTCTTTCTCCTCCTTTCTAACTGTTCATTTTCCTTTTAATCTCTTAATTCCAGTCCTGAATAACGTGTGAAATTTTGGAAAGACTTAGTCTCTGACAAAGAAGTGTAATTCCAGCTGTGCGTGTTGATGATGCAGGATCTCCATGATAACCACCATCCTCCTCTGCCTTTGCAGCTTTGCTGGGGGCTGAGGAACACACCCCCCGCCCCCCACCTCAGCACCCCCATGTATCAGCTGCGTGGGAGGCTGTGGGACCCTGGCAGATACCATGGCTGAGAGCAGACAAGCACAGAGGCTCTCTAAATAAAATATATCCCTGGAAATGCACGGGGTGATGAGCTGATCCGACAGGCCATGGAGCACAGATTGGGCATGTCCATGAGGCCACGCACAGCCTCGTAGCTCAGAGCTGACAAAAGGGGTGGTTTTCCTGTTATCATGGGTTAAGCATGACAAAACCAGGAGTTTGAGCTTTACAGTCAGCAGTGGAATGAGGAATAATTAAAGCTAACGGTCTCAGGTTGAAATCTGCAGAGAGGCTGTATGTACCCAGCTAAAGATGCACACCCAAATCCTGCACTCTTCAACCACTGGAAGCCATGGAAGTGCTTAACACACATCTGCCTGCCTACATAACAGGAGTCACGGAGGAAACTCATGCCCTGACCATCCCCACTGCTTGATTATTCAGTAGCCCACTGGCATGATATTGTCCTCTGCCAACTAAAATGCTCTGTTGTAATGGTCCGATTCAGATTTGGGGTTTGGAGGCATTAAGAACCATTCCCAAAAGGGCAGTATGAACAAGAACGAGACGACGTGGCCCTCTCCACCATTCCCAGTTCTCCGGAACTGTGCTAGCAGCTTTTACACCTCAAACATCTCAGCATATTGACCCAAGGTGTGCAACCTTAATTTCATTTTCAGGCTGCAAAGTTTCAGTAAGCTGCAATGCACTCTCGTATGACCGTGAACATTTTAAGCACATGCACATACTGATAATGATATCTTAAAGCCTCAGGGCTACCACACTGGGTCTGAAGGAGACCTGAAGGACAGATGGTACCTGGTGTAGAAAGGAGCAGGCCAGGCCACTCGGCTTCAGGGCCAGAGAATGGTCCCTGACCAGGTGTTATTCAGCAGTGCAGCCATAGGCACAGCAACTGCAGTGTCATGTTCAAATAATGAACGTAAAAAGCTGCAGAGAAACTTACTTCTGTGGACTGAAATTGTACCTCACAGAACACAGAGGTAGGTACAAGCATAGGAAGGGCCTTTATCCTATACATGCTTTAGGTAAGCACATCAATGCCAGGATATAAATATAAATCAAAGTATCAAAGTCTAAATCAGCCTGGCACATGTTTTCCTTTACAGTAATTCTTTTAAATAACGCCCCTTAGAAAAAGTGTCCTCAATTTTTAGCCAAGTGCAGCTCACCGATATGCTGTATTCGCCTAAAAAAACAGAACACAACAAAAATAAACCCCTATGTTTCATTGGTCAGAATGCATAATGCAGCCTTTTCCATCTAGAGAGGTTCCTCTTTTCTCACTGGGATGAAGTAAGAATATGAATAATAAACTAAGTGGTAGCTCTAAGAGAATGATGCTCTCTCTCTCCTGGAAGTTAGAAAGACTGAAAACAGGGAAAGCATCTTGCAAGCGAGAGATGGCTATTTTTGAAAACATCAGGTGTGAGGACATTTAAGTCAAGGTAGCCATTACTCAGCGAGGTTCAGGCAATTCCTATTGCCTTAAATGTGTAGTTACAACACTTTCATATTCATATACAGTTATTGAGAGTAAATATTCTTGAGCCAGACTGCTCAAGACTCACAACAGGAAATCCATTTCAAATGTAACTGAGAAAAAACGTTACAAATCCTGGTCCAGAAGAGACACAAAACACCCCAGCCATGAGAAATATATATTCAGAATGGCCTTCAGATACAATGCAAAGCTTAAATAAGTTTCCAGTGTAAAAGAGCCAGGTTTTCTTAGGAATTGTGGAACAACCTGAGACTATGGGACTGCTTTTCATGGTGCAACTCTGATGAAAAGGTGTCGTCATTAATACAGATCCAAAGTCCCACTCTGCCAGCGTAAGGACAAAGGCAAAGGCTCACTAGCTGGGTTAGGCAACTGGTTTGGGCCGTAGTTTGGCTAATCACTGCATATATACGTGGAAATCTGCTGCGAAAGTGACAAAATTCTGTTTGATATTTTGTCAAAGATCTTCTGCCACATTGCAAGAAAACCGTTCCGAGTAGTCTGCTCTCTCCATCTGCAACCCACAAACAGTGTGGGATGTACTTGAGGAAGTGCATAGGGAAGTTAAACCTGCGAGAACACTTTCTCCTCTTGGGGACAGACAAAGAGGTCAACGTTGCCAAATATTGGCTCATGAAGTTAGGCACCTGAGACCCCACTTCAGCATCTGATTTTAAGATTCTTAGTCCTTTGAATTTGAGAAGGCTCAGCAATGCTGTTGAAGGATTTGATGACTGGTCCTCTATTCACCTAATTTTTCAAAACACAGACATGCTTCTCCTCTGGAGATGAGCTCACTGCTCTGTGGGCTGCGCATTTGTAGCAGGCTGCATTTGGCCTTCAGCTACTGATTACGAAAAGTTGAAAGCATGTGAGTTTGCATATATAAGTTTAGCTAAAATAACAAGAAAAAACCTTTCTTGATATTGTACAAGGCAGTAAATATTAACTTAAAAAATTTCCATTTGCCATATGGTCTTCAGGTGATTTGATGTAATTCAAAACAGGCATTCAGCAGCTTAATAGTTTTACTGTACCACAGATGTGTGCATTCCCTTGAAATATATTTTTAGTTTGCTTCTCAGGCCCTGATTCTTCTGCTGGCATTAGAAGCCCAATTACAGAAGCAAAGCAAATTCCAAATTCACTCCACAAGCCTACATTATCAAAACCCTCTCCACTGGAAGAAAAATATTCATGTCAGGCTTGAAATACCTTAATCATATTTCTTTTCTTCATCCCCCAACACAGTATATGAGGATATGATGTAGAAGAGCTAGAAGCTACTCAGGAAAAGCTCTTCCCTGTGTTGTCAGAGTCATTTCAGAGAACTGTGATTTGAGTCTGAGCTTAGGCTCATGGGCTTGCAGTTTTAACATGATTATGCACATGCATGACTAGCACCCATACTCGAGTGCACAAGCTGCAGATTTTAAGTCAGTGGTTCCAAATGTGTCTCAGTTTGTTTTGGTGCTGTGTCTGAAGCAGCAATGATAGCTCTGCAAGAGGCTTTAGGGAAAAGGTTTGTTGTTTTGGTTTGGGTTTTTTTTTTCCTTTGCTGCTTTGATTTCTTACAATAACAGAAGTATTAGTGTGAAACCTTTGAGCTCAAATGGGAAAATTTTCAAAATTGAATGGCTATGCATTCATAGACTGATGAAGTTTAGATACCAATGAAATATGTGTCTGAAACCTTACATGAGCAAGTCCGCTTCACTTTGCACAGCCATTTGTTTGGGCTGCTGTCTAGCAGCTGATGCACAATCTCTTCCTCTCCAATCTACCTCACGTAGATCTGACAGATTAAGTAGGGAAGGTAGTAATTCTACAGCCTCTAAGCAGGACCAGCGTGAGCAGGGTGTAGTTGACAGACAAATATTTTTTTCTCTTTTATCCGTAGGGTTAACAGAGATCATAGCTGGTAATCCCCTATTAAGTCACATCTTTTGTATAAGTTGCTCACTACTTTTCCCAGCATTATTATATCCATTGACATCTAGTATGTACTTTCGGTGGTTTTGCTTTAAATGAGTGGATTTTAAATGAGATTGTTTCAAATGACTGGAAAGGTGAGGGAGCCACTGGTTCTCTAAAAGATTTTCATACTCCCCTCCAATATGCTTCCAGGATCACCATTAGTGAAGTGGTACTTCATATGCACCAATTCACCAGGGCCACTAGTAGATACTAAAACCTCTTATGTTGTTGTTAGCATGGTGAAGGACTGAGAGCATTTTATGAGCAGATTATCCAGGATCATGTCCAGGCAGGTTTGGAATCCCTCCAGAGGAAACTCCACAACCTCTCTGGGCAGCCTGAGCCAGGCTCTGACAACCCCACAGAAAAGAAGTTTCATCTCCTGTTCAGATGGAACCTCCTGGATTCCAGTTTGTGCCTGTTGCCCCTCATCTTGTTTCTCAACACCAATGGAAGGAGTCTATCCCTATCCTCTTGACTCCCATCCTTTAGATATTGATCAGCATTGATAAGATCCCCTCAGTCTTCTCTTTTCTAGGCTCAGACTCAGATTTTGCTGAGCTACCATAACTTTGCTGACTTACCTGTGCTGCAAACCCTTATAAGATATCACTGCTCTTTTTACCCTAGCTTTTATTACATTAAAGCTAATATGGGTATTTCTAACCTTTTATTAATGAGATCTCAGTTCCTGGTTCAAAGCAGGTGAAAACATAAACCTTTAGCTTGAGCAGAGAAAGTTACGTGGTATACAGAACTTCTATTAAGCAATATATATTTAGTTTGAGCAGAGAAAGTTAAACGTTATATAGAACTTCTATTAACAATTCCAATATTATACTGACAACATGTTGCTTCTTGCCAAACTCTTGTTGGTGTTACAAGAAAAATTAATAATTGGCCTGCTGTAAAATCCTATTCTCTTATTACTTTCTTGAAGCTTTCATCAAAAACAGGTATCTTGAGTGTGTTGGGTATTTCTGGTTCTTTAGATGCTTTGCTGCAACACTAATCTCCACAACGCAGTTGTGTTAACACCTTCCTGCTGCTAAACCAAATTTCACCTTCAGACGCAGGGGGCCTGAATTTTTAGACAGGGATAATCCAGGACTCAGCAGTAGTGGATTTTGGAAAAGTGAGTGAAATGTAACCCAAGCTGGGCTGACTCAGTTGGCAGGCTGAAGCTGAGACAGCTTAACAAGAAATGAGTCTTTAAAGATCTTGTGGGCTGATACTTCAGTAGCATGTTACTTTTCTGAAACTTCCAAGGGACTTTGAAGACTAGAAAGCACTATTTTGTGGCTGACAGAATAACAGCTTGTTTCCTTAGGAGCAATGGATGGCTCTCAACTGGTTCTGGCCCATCAACTGCTCTGACACCGTTGAACACTGGACCTCTTAAAATGGCTGCAAATTCCCTTTACTTTGAGGGTTCACAGAAATTAGAGTTAAATGTTTGCTTATGTATTAGAAAGTTACAGGTACTGCAGTGATATGAGTTATATAAGGCTGATAGATGGAGATGCAGGTAGATAGAGGAATGTTCTGGGAAGCTAAACAAGACCCTCGAAAGTTGATGTCATCTGTACACATATGACATCAGTCTGATGTAGGTGAACCTCTCCCCAGGCTCCTGTCTGGGTAAGGGATCACTTAGATGAGGCTCAACTAACAGACCTGCAGGATGTTCACGGCATACAATCAACTCCTGAAGGACACGAGGGAGGTGAAATGTGAGCTGTGGTTTTCTGTAGCCATTGCAAATGAAGTGGGAAATCAGTGCAGTTACTGGTACCTTAGCTCTAGTTACAGGAATAAACTACCATGGTGGTCTATTGTCATGGGAATGTAGCTTTTCCTTCCAGCTCTTAGAACAGTTCATTATGCCTATACATTTGTATACATATATGCATGGATGTGCAATCCATAGCAAAGTGCTCTGTGTCAGCCTCTGTTTGGAAAAAAATAAAGAAGAAAATCTAAGCAGAAACTTTCAACTAGCGAGTGTCATAATGATGTATTTAGTTTGTGTACCTTGTTTGTGCAAAAAGGCTCTTGCATTTAGTTTTTTTTGTTTTTTTTTTGAAGTAACTCACATTGTCATTTGACCTGAAAAGCTCCTTGGCCGTGCCCACATTAGCAAAGGTGCAGATGAATAGGAGCAGGTCTGCAGACACTCGGATTCTATGTGTTTCTGAGCTAATTCCATCCTGGCGATAGGAGCTGAATGCCTGTCAGTGACTGGGGTGCACTAGGTGTGCTGCTGGAGTTGCTTGGGTTTTTTTAAAAAATAAATAAATAAAAATCACTCCTACAAGTGTCCACCATTCTGAATCTCTAAGCATTCCCCTTTAAACACTTGACACGCGGGTCTCAAAGAGCTTTATAAATCTCTGCAGTTCTGGAGTGGTTGAAATAAACGCTGCTATCATTGTTTCACAGGGAGGGAAAGCACCATACTGAAGTATTGCATAACTCACCAACAAAGAAAGTCTTTATGTGAACCAGGAGTATATGCCACGTCTATTGACTTCCAGCTAATTATTAAACTCCTCTTCAGCAGTTTAAATACAGTCTCTTTCAGCACAACAGGTGGCTATAGATTCGTACCTCAACCTGGGCAAAATAGCCTTGTTTATCACCTAATGAACAAAACGGGCAGGAAATGCCCAGGCTGTGTCAGGATTGTTCTTTGTGACCACATGATGTGAAAGCAAATGCCAAACACAGCCAAAATAGGATGGTATTTCAGTCAAACCACATTCACTTTGTGGTGCTCTGAATACCCATGTGACATGCAGGGTTATATAAATCAGGGATGCAGCTTGTAAGCAAAGATATTCACCAGCAAAGTGTTGTAACTGTCTTATTTAAAATGAATGAATAAATAAGAGCCAGGCTGTTGCAATACATTAGCAAAGATTTTCAGCTTTGTAAACAACAGTGACATATCTCTGATTCACACTTATTTTTTATATTAAAAAAAGGCCTTTTAAATCTTGTCTAGGTTAAAAATATTCACAGAGCAACTTTTTGTCTTCTGCCAAAAGCCTGCCCTCCATTAGAGCAATGACATTGCCTTCGAAAAACACATCTGGCTTCAGAGACTACAGTGCCCATCAGTGAGATTCCGGGCTGTGAAAGAGCAACAAGAATGCAATACAGCAGATAAGGTTACTGACATATCTCTAAACAGGATTTCCTCCATGGCAATTTTGAATAGTCAATTTTTAACACTTTTTTAGAGTTTCAGAAATAGACAGTGAAACTTTATTATCCTCAGCTGGTAAGGAGATGGGGTATTCTAGAGCAAAATAGATGGCTACCCCTTTCAAGCTAGCATTCTGCCTGCAGATGTGTTTGTTCAGCTGATTGGAAGAGTTTAAAAAAAAATAGTCTGCACAAAAAAAAATCCAACACACACCTGGCCAGTTGTGAAATGCTGATTTCCTAAAACATATTCCTTCCTGACTTCTGTAAGTAATCCATTTATACCAAAAAGCGTGAGGTTTCATTATACTTAATTATCTTGGTGTAATTATAAATGCTAATGGTCACATAATTATCTAGATCTTTTTAAAATCCAATCACTCAACTCACTATTTCACTCAAAAGGTCTCTTGGGGCTGTAAATCCCACATTTTGCATGAAATAATATTTCCTTGAATTTGTTCTTCATTTAACAGCTGTTAATTACACCATATAACCTCCTCTTATGTTTTGGAACAAAGACTGGGTGCCTGTTATGGTTTTATATTAATACCACCACATTTCAGTGCTCATTTTACAAGTTAAAACTACAAAAGAAAACATAAAAAAACCTAATGAATCATAGAAAACAACAAGCTTTGTAAGCACCATTGCAACCACTGCCTTAAATCATGATGCAAGCAGTCCTACTGAAAAATATGTCAGGCCTTCAATCAATCCAGAGTCAAAGTCTGTAGGTGAATATCAGAGATGACTCCCTCCAAATTCTCCTCAGCTTAAATTCATCAATAAACTGAACCTTATCCCCATGGTTTGTTGTATTGAACAAGTGTGTAAGTGTACAGTTTGAGGACACCAGAAATACCAAACTAAGTAATTTAAAAACATAAAAAGAGTTGTAGCAAGTAACTAATGTGAATTATTAATTGCAGATATTTATCAACATTGTATGGAAGAGCCCAAAAGTCACTTTTCCAACTGAAAAAGAAAAGCTTAAGTCATTCAAGCTTGCTGCCACAGTTTAACCTCTGCAGGCAGCTAAACACCACACAGCTGCTCACTCACCACTCTGACCCACACCCTTCCTGTGGGATGAGAAGAAGAATGGGGAGGAAAAAAAAGGTGAGACTCTGTGGGTTGAGATAAGGACAGTTTAACGAAACAACACAAAAAGAGAAGGAAACAACAATACTAATAATAGTACTAATGAAAGGATAGACACCACAAGGCTTTTACCTGTACTCAAGGCACCACTTTCCCTGCTCCAGCCACAAGCTTAAGTCACACAGTGGAACAAGTTGAGAAGAGGTACCTATAGCCTGGGCCAGCCCTCACCTTATATAGGGGCAGGACTCAGTCTGGTAGCCACTCTCCCATTGGCCAGCTCTGTTGTTTATCCTGCCTGTGACATCTCCCAGCTGACTGGACCAGCAGCTGCTGGTGATAATTAACCTGAACCAAACCCAGGACACTTGCTTAATGGAAGGACTAAAACTGTCCCTCTATTTATTGGGAGAAAGGAGAAATAGCTAGTGATAGTTATCAATCATAGCTGAGAATTTTTGAAACAAATACAAATTAAAGAATAATACAATTCTTTCTGAAGTTTATTAATGCAAAAATGGTAAGTTATGCCAGTCCAATAGTACTATAACAAGGGAAACATTTCTATTTGTATGTATGTACAGCATATAGTGTAGAATATGTCAACGTCAAATATGTGCTCGCCGCTTGTAACTGAAGAGTGTGTTAGAGAACAGCTGGGGAAGAAGAGATTTCCAACTCTGCAATCTGGTCATCCCATGCCCACGAGTTTTAAAAGAGCTGGCAAAGGAACTCAATGAACATTAATGCTGAAATGTAGTCTGTCTCAGAGCGCTAAAGAAATGCCAATAGACATTTGTAAAAGTTAGCATTGTATTTTAAGAGGTAAGAGGGAAAGTCTAGGCAATTTCAAGCCTAACAACCTCTTCCAGTTCAAATAACAAACAGCTGACATAGAATAAGCAAACCCAACTGCTAATATAGCTCTGTGCTACAGTCCCTTTTAAGTGCTAATAGAGTCCTAATCTAGTTAACAGCAATTTAAATGGACAGATGGAAACCAGATCCTGTCTGACCAACTTCATCAGGTTTGGGTTTTTTTCAGTGAAGCTGGGTGATAAACACAATGATGTTTCACTTGTAGAAGTTTTTGACAGGGTTCAGCACAACTTTTGGGTTGAACTCTGGAATGATAAAAATTAGGGTGGCACATATAACTGATAGAAGCCCTACTAACCAGTCCTCCAAATGTGAGGAAGATGTTGGACAGAGTTATTTCTTCCCCCCGGGGAGCAGGTCTGGAACCATTTCATACCACTATCATTTCTGATTGGGTTTGCAGATGACTGGGAGACTGTGGGAAAGGCGAGTTATGAAGAGGAAGGGGCCAGCTGCTCCATGACAGAAAATTTTCAGAGAGTCACAGATAACGTCACTCAGAGTAGCCATCTTTGTGCAAAAGGACTCACCAAGTTGTGAAGAAATAGCTCAGCTCAATACAAGTGCTTTTTGTGCGGCAGTGGGCTGCGGTGCTGATGGGATCCTTGGACTGGAAACTGAGTGATCTCAGGAGATGAAAAATTTTATTCCCTCTTCATTTGGTTTGAATCTGACTGTTACTGCAAGCCTGTGTTAGTGTTTGCTCCACAGCCTGAGGAAAATGTTTACAATTTGGAGAGGATTCAGGGAACAGTCATGACAGATACAAAAGGACAAGTAAACATACCTTGGAGAGAAAGGGGGAATGCAAAAGCTCCGTTTAGCTCAACAAGGAGCAGATAGGAGGATGCTTTTGGTCACAGCCCACAGCTGACTGCAGGGGGAAAATAGGGCAGAATAGAGAGTTCTTGGGTCTGGATGTCAATGCATAAAAAGATCCAGCGTTGAGGACACCTACACTCCGTGGTAGTTAAGTATTTTAATTGTTGACTGAAAATCTCTGGTGAAGTCATCTGGAAATATCTCAGTTAAGATCACGTGGAAGTGCTTTTCATTTCGTGCAGGAAGCAGCGCAGTGAAGTCCTACAGCCAGGATCTGAACGCTGAGTCAAATCCTACCCACAACATTCTTCCTGCCAGTCCAGCGTATTTATTTCACTGTCTGGCAGGAGATGAAACCCCACCATTTTGGTACCTTCTCCCGCACACAGAGAGCCTCTTAGAGCCAGGAGCTGTTACATTTGTGTGGGATAAGCAATTAGTACTGGAGTCATCCCTGCTACACCATCTGCTCGTGGCTCAGCGCTTAGGACTGCGCTTGCACCTGCATTGGAGCAGAACTCAGATAGGCTTGTACCACACAGGCAGGAAAGCAGATTAAGCGACCACAGTGGTATCTTTTCTCTCTTCATAATCTTTGAGTCCGGTTGAACAAGACTGCGTGACTTTATTCGGTGCCATTCTTTGGCAGGACTGCATGCTAAGGTCTGTTTGGTTACTAGCACCCAGAGGCAGCTTTATTTAGGCAGCCGAAGAGCAGAACAACCCTACACACAACAGAACACTTATTTCACGTTTATCAAAGTGCACTCTGGGTGCACCGATGGACCTGAGATGCCCTTACCAGACTTAGTGCCCTGACAACATTTTCCCTGATAACTTTTCCTTAGCTGGAGCTTGGGAGATAATTTAGATTCAGTGGACAGTCCCTTTCTGTGAAAAAAAAAAAACCCACAACTATCTTTAAATCTCCTTCACTTTTATCTTTCTGCTATATTTTTCTTTATTTACTAGTTCCAGAAAGTGTTTTATGAGAATTTATTTTCCTTTCAGTGTCTGTATCTGGTTATCACTACATAGAATCTTTGTATTGCACAAGCATAATAGTATTTTTGGCAATTACATTGAGGACTTTCTGCTAGTTATCTAGTCCCATCAAATATGAATTTCAGCTGAACACTTAGCTGTTGGAAGAGAAGAAGATGCTTTCGTAATTTCAGTTTTCTGAGTATTGTGTTCATAGCATTACAAAAGCCTGTATGCTCCTCAGCTATTTGTCTGTGCTGGTGTAAAGCCCAGCTGTTCAAAGGACAGTTGGACAATAACACAGTGTTGCTTCTCAAAATCACTCAGATACAGGCAGAAAGGATGGCAAACACCCCACATGGCTTTAGGAAATGCTTTAATCTCACAAGGGTGGAAGAGGCTCTCTTGAAAAGTTCTGCTCTTTGGCCAAAACTAGAAAAAGCATTCAGACTGAAAATTGAAAAGGAAGGTTACACTGAATTCTGCACAATTTGGGAGGGGAAGATTAGCTGTAGTTAGAAAATTAGGTTAGATTCCCTGTCCAGCCTAATTTCCAAGTGAAATGTTGTGATAAAGCCGCCTAATCCCGAGGGCACCTGCACATTTTACACAAATGGTCCTTCAGAGCTAGAGCTTCACTGCAGGAGCATTGCCTCCCCTACCTCTACCGAGGGAAATCTTTTAAGTCTTGTGATTGGGACGTTGTGCCATGGGGTGGGACAATGGGTTGGTGTCCTCTTTGGAAATGGCAGAAAATGAACCGTGGAATACTCAGTGTGAGCAATTTCCTCACCCTAACCTTTCTGAGATATAGGGGTATCCTTCAAGAAGGCCAGGAACTAGAGAATGACCAACTTCATCAACCTATCTATCTACATCCTGGGATTAGGTTTTATGTCCTACGGTAACCAATGCATCACATAGACACAAACTTCTACATTCATTCTTTGCTCTTGCTGCAGCTCGAGCCATGGGCTGCTTGACAGACCCTTGAGCACAGACCTGGTGCAGCACTGTCTCCCGGTAACGACACCGTTAGCGCACGTGGCCACGTCCCCTCCGCACTGGCAGGGAGTCAATTTTTCATTGAAAACTACAAATCTCTTTTTTTGGATCAGGCTTGGATTAATTTGTTAAGGCAGACTCACAGGGCTGGCTATTATCCTTTCCAGGGGATGGTGATTAGGTCTGTACATAGGTTGGGGGTCTAATCACTGTCTTATACTGTAATAATAAATATTATAACCTTCTTTGCTTTATGTTTTTCTAGCTGTGCAATCTGTCAACCAGTTTATCTTCTTCACTAATTAGGCTGGGGGCTTTGGGGGAATTATACCATAACTCCTAAATCTCCTTCCTGATTAGCTCCGTGTTTGCCTTCATCATTTGATTTGATAGTTTTTACTATTACTTTAATACAGAAGAATACAATTATTAATACCCTTGGCAGGGGCGGTGATACCTTGACTGTATAACAAAGGTGTCGACTGCTGTGCTTCCCCAGTGCTGAAAGTGGCTTTAAATGTCAGTAGAACTGCTTCTCTGTGCTTCCAGGTAGTGCTTAAAATTAGCTGCTTTCTCACTTGCATTACATTTTGGAAAAACATAAAGAAACAGATTTGTGGGGGGGGATTTATCCCCTGTCAAAGCCCTAGCAATGGGGAGTGAAAGGCTCCTTTATTCTGCCAGGAGAGAAGTTTTCAGAGGGAGTGGAGGCAATGCTCACTGGGCAGTCCTGCAGGGTTCCTGAGGTAGATGAGATCCATCATTTGGATGACCATCAGTTGGTGACCATAGGATTTGTCCTTTGATAGGAAGTAGAGGAAAAGTTTCCCCAGCAATACTTTTGTCCCGTTTCTTTGAGAACCAAAAACTGTAAGCAAAGGATCACATACATACTTGCTCTTTGAGGAACTGTAGAAGGTAGAAAAATCACTCTGAAAAATGTTTTCTAAGTTTAAATTCTGAGGTTATGAAAAAGAAAAAGTGGCAGGCTACACATGAAAAAAAAAAAAGCTTGGAAGAAAATACTTTCTTTTTGCAGATAATAGCCAAGGGCAGTGTTTAGATGAGGTAAGAGGAGGGTGTTCTGGAAAATGGGCATCATAAAAATATCCCTTAACTTAGGAGTTCATGTTCAAAGAATCAATAACTTCCTCAAATCAAATAATGCCATGCATTTCTTTTTCTTTATTATTTATTAAAAAAAAAAGCAAGCCACTCTAAAGCAGGAAATGAAATGCAAAACCCACAAAAAGCTGTGTAGGGGACATTTACACACTCTTCTGTGTTCTCCTTTTCTGGTTAACTGAGTATCTTGATAGGCTGTGTTGTTCTTGCATGGTCAACAGCTATGGGAAAACATACTTCAACTATATTGCACCCAGATGAAAGCTACCATTGAAAACTTCATTTTTATATTTCCTGATTATGTTTTTTAAAAATTTTAACTGTGGAAACATAGCATAATAGTACTACAGCTGCTTGGATTTAATGAAGATCTGAAGTGACACAGAATTAAATGGCTTGCAGCAAAGCCCTGTAAATGATGCTGGTCTAGTTTGCAGACAAAGGAAATGCAAAGAAGTTGGGGAGCATGGACTCATAAAATCCTACGTTGGGGAGCTGAACTTGAAAGTACCACTGGGGTCAGGGCCACCAGGCAAATGAAGAGTTTGCTCTGCCCTAACAGATACTCATCTCTGATGGTTCCAGCAGCAGGAGATTATGGTTGGTGGGAGCAGGGTGTGGAGATGTGGGGACCCAGCCGGAGTCATGGTGCTTTATGTTAGAGCCAGTGTATGCAGGGTACTCTGTCCTGTTGTACTCAGAGGACAGAGAAAAGTGAGTAATGAGGGCAGTAGCTCAACAAGAAGGTGGTGAAGACAGTGGATATACCAGCAGAGTTTTAGACAGTCTCTTCCTCAGCTCCAAAATCTAATAGATTTGTAGTAACTTGAGTCAGAGCAACTTTAAAATTGAACAACAAGCCAAGCTTGGGAGTGGACTAATCCTGAAAAGGCAAGAGGAGAAAAAAAGCCCTCCAGACCAACTTCTGGACCCTGCCCAGCTTGCTGCCTGCCTTGACCACAACCAACCAGCCAAACCTAGGGGTTTCCAATTAAAAAAAAAGGAAAAACAGAAAAAAGGAGCGAGATCGAACCACCTAATTCACAGTGTTTGTGATAATGAGGTTTTGGATAAACAAACAGTTTTTGAAACTTAAGCTTCTTAGAGCATTAGGTAGAAGAAAGCCTCAGATGTCACTGTAATGTGCCCACTTTATTGGGTTTTTTTTAACACAATCTGTCATGGAAGCGCAGGGGACGGCTGCTCTTGCCTAGCACACTGAGACGGCCGTGTGCGGGGAAATAAACATCTTAGTAAACTCCTTGTCGGGTGACCAGTATGGAGAATAAATCTATAGAACAAGGAAAAAACCAGCCCTTTGTGCCACAAGATTATTTTTTAACTTGAGCTTTCAAGTAGCTATCAGAGATTAGCTCTCGTCATTCACAGCAGGAATTTCGTGTCCGTGTTGTTGGAAATACGGAACAACACGGAAAGCGCGAAGGAAGAAAAGAGGAATTAAAGTACCTAAATCAGCTGAGTCATGGCTGAAATACAAAAAGGATTTCTGAAGGGTTGAGACTGAAACAGTAATGAAAAAAAAAAAAATCCCTCATCTGTAGCTATGGGGTCACTTACTACAGCGGTTTTGATGGGAATTAATACAGGGTTCCTGACGACTCTCTTGCTTCAATTAATTAAACTCACACCGAGGACTACCTCAGCCCTGTGATGATTCTCTTTTTTTCATGGGAAAGTAGGAAAAGTGATTTGGAAAGAATCTGGTGAGCTTTTTTTTTTGCATTTTCTGGTGTTGAAGGCTTTGAATGGAAACCAGAGCTCAAACCATAGCCCTGAGTCTGGGAGCAGAGCGTGTGGCAAGAGGTGACAGGCAAGGAGGGGAGGGCAATACTGCAAGAAAAAAAATGGACAAAATCTCTCGAATATTATCACCCTTCAGGCCAATTGTTCCCCTTTCTTATTTCTTTTCTGTATTCCTACTGCTTTTTGCCTCTCACTTCTGTTTCTGAGCTGCCATAGGCCTTTTCCACAAATTGTTTTGTTTTGCTTATTTATTTTATTTTCAAGTGAGGCAAAAGGGTAAGTCTTCCTCTCCAGGGAAAAATGAATCACAGTAACTCCTTTGAGCACTAGGCAGAGTGATAACTAACACATTGGAGCCGTACGGTCTGTCAAGACACTCTGGTATTCTCCAAGGTATCAGTTTAACTCTTACAGGAGACACTGCTCCCCAGATTTTGCCCCTTTCCCTTTTCTCAGAAGAAAACCAGGTTACTTGAAACTATCTTCCTTTTTGAAACACGCCACTCAGCCCTGCAATATTCTTTTCTCTCTTTGAAGTTGGACATATGGTTGTGCATGTGGTAAGTTTGAAAACACCACTGGGTGATAAGAAACATACAATTAAGCCCATGAGTGATAATGAACAGATGCTTCCCTCCCACAAATGCTTTCTCGTATCAAATGAAGTCTGGCTGCAAGATTTTATCAATTCTAGGAGTTTACTTAAGTTTAGAGAAAAATGTGACCTACCTTGATAATATCCCATATGGTTATCTCTTGCCCCAGGGCTTTTACCTTTGTGGGTAAGTTCTTGTTGTTTCTGTTAAACTGGTATTTCTGATCTCGGCAAAATTCAGAAGAAAACGGCATGTGACTCCTTGTGGGTTTACAATAAACAAAGCCAATGCACACATGCTATCTGATGGTGAATCTTCCTCTCCACTCTTACCAACTACTGAGATACATGAGTGGGCAAAGATAAACCCACCCAGTTTGCAGCAGCAACATAGCAAGGAGATGCTGGCAAAATTAGTTTGGCATTGTATTTGACCCAAGGGCAGCTAGGACAGGATGGTTTCCAGCAATGATCTGTCTTTAACACAGTGGAACTTCACTTTGCCCTCTGCTATTACCACACTAGTATGTACTATTGCAGTGCAGGAGTGCCCGGGCAGGGAGAGGGACCTTCTTGCACCCACCTGCTCTCTGGCTCTGCCACTGCTTTGCTGTAGAGCCACTGGTCAACTATTAACTTCTTGATGTACCTCTTTCTTCCTGCCTTTTTACCTGTCCTGATGGTTTAGACAGGCACGTCTGTACGTGAAGGATGCATTTTATCATGTGTCTGTTGAGTGCCAGTCTTGGCTGGGGAATCTCAGCACTTCTGTGATATGAATAATAAGTCCAATAATAAAGGCAAAGCCTGACCATCTGGCTGCTATTATGGTAATGTCTTGCTCCATGACAGTAGGTCACTGTGTGCAGCTGCTTCTCTGGCTCATTCTGTACTGGAAAAGACTACTCTTCAGCTCTGGGCTAAGTCTCCATGGCTTGAAGATAGAAAAGGCCTGTGGTAGTGCCACCTGCTCTAGGTATGGAGGCTGAAAAGAAACCCACCATCAGGAGAGTGTTGCTCTGTGATTCTCAGCTGTGAGCAACAACTGAGCCACTGGTTTCACCCCCAAAGTGAGTGATGGTCACTGCACCCCAGCGACCGTCTCAGATCCCCCTCTCCATGCCTAGCTGGTACTCACATAACGTGTTCCATCCCCAGAGTGTGAACCCTCCCGCTTTTATTCAAACATCTATCAGCAATGACAGGAGTACGACTTGGTAACAAACCTCTCCACCTCCCAGTCAGCTCCGGTGAAGTGAGCCAGCACAGCAGGGTGCTGGGTTGTCCTCCCTGCCCACCTCGCTCCCTTTGCTGCTCTCAGAGCTGCTGCACTCCTGGTTGCCATACAGCAAACTCTCCAGTGCTTTGGGATTGAGATATCACTGTAGCTGGGAGTCGCAAAATGAACCAACGCATAAATTAGAAATTACTTATGAGCTGCATAATTTATGTTGATCAGCATTTTCAAACGTGGCCTTTTTCATAAGATGAAGCGTGGCTCGTGTGATGATAATCCACACGGCTGAATATAGTGCTGCTGATAATACTACTCAGCAGTGGGAAACTGTCAACTGCTCAGCCTCACTGTTTATTATATTCTCCCATTAGCTGTTTTATTTCATTCCATCTAGAGCCTGCTTTAGTTTGTACAGTATGTTTGGCACAAGCTACATTAAAAAAGTGCTACTGCATTCACAAAATGATTTTTACTGTCTCAGAGAGATAGCTTTACAAACTCAAAATGAAATTAAAACTCCTTTCCTATCACATACAGATACAACTCCAGAATAGGCAGGGACCTGAACATAACTAGAAGAGCAAGAAAAATTTGAGTAGCCTTTCCCCGCACTGCTGTATGGCTACTGCCTTGCTCACAGTGCTGGCCAGTATGTCTGCAGGGCCACTTGGTCCCAGTGATTCTCTGGGTGAGGCACAGAACAAGGTGCAAGGGATGGATGCCTCTCCTTAGCCATGCTGTGGGTGAAGGCACACACCACACAGAAGCACCCTGGGCACCCAGGTCGAGCAGTTTAGAGTGACCCAGTTCTCCACGCAGGGCCAGCTCCTCCTCGAGCAGGCTGGTTACATCCATACCTCAACCCAGGGACCCTGGAGTCACAACACCCAGATCAGTTTGAGTGAAGATTTGATTTGGTTTTTTTCCTCAAACCCCCTGCTGAAGGGTTTGTAGTCCCTTGGAGCAAACTGCAGGAAAGGGAAGCTGTGTGTGGGTTCCTCAGGGGTGAAGGTCATGTGGGACTAGTGCTGCAATAGCATCTAGGGCTGGCGACATCTTCTCCATCCTCCTCACGGACAAAGCTAAGGGGTTTCTGCAGGGAAATGGGCTTAAAACCACACCCAGACTTGGAGTGAAGAGGAGCTTCAAGCCAGAGCCCAGGAATGAGCTACCCTCTAAGCAACACAGATATCAGGGCCCAAGAGTAAATTGGTGAACTAATTGCTGAGAATGGCTTTAAATTCCAAAGATGCACTGAAGGAGAACACAATTTACATGTGGGTTTTTTTTGTTGTTTTTTGGGGTTTTTTTACCCTTGATTAGGCCAAACTTGCTCATATCTAGAAGCCATCCCAGACTGCAATTTTTTAAATCCCCATGGAGATCTTGGTGCAACAGTGGCCTCAGGAGAAAGGCAGGTTCTCTGCATGGCCCCAAGCAGGGGGAGCAGTCACGTCATATTGCAAATTGGATGCTTAATGCCCTTGGGAGCTCTTCCTTTGTGTAAGGCAAATTACATCTCTGGCTTGTATATGGGCAAGGAAAGAAGACTCTGTTTTGAGGACAAAGGGGAATTTCAACCCTCCCTTAAAACACAGCTTAATTCATGTAAAGTGTTTCCTTCTGTGCCTTTACCTATTCTACCTATTTTTCTTTTTTGAATTAAAACCAAAACATATAATGGAATTAAGGCATTCATTCAACACCATTCTGTGCTTGGCTTCAGTCATTTCTACAGTCTAAATTGTTTTTCTACTTTAATTCAGTTGCATTCAAAACAATGGCAAGACTCCCTTTAGTCTTGCTAGAAGACCAGGTCTTACTGGAAGAACACCTTCTTAGGGTTTTTGACTTGCATGTGTCAAGAGAAAATGTTCTGATTCATTTTGGGAAAAGCATGAAAACCTCGAGATAAATTTCCTCTCCCAAACAAGATATAAAGAACCATTTGGAAAGTAACCAATGCAGGCAAATTAATTAAAAAAAAAAATTATTCATATGATGAATTCAACTTTTTTCTGTTTGCAAATATGCACCCTGAGTCTGAGGGTTAGAGAGATGAACTGGCTGTTTCTTGATGCTTATTCATGAATAGTTCATTGTAATTCAAGTCATAGCTCTTTTGAGAGCACACAGGTCATGCTTTGGGCCCATTTTCCCTGACTGGAGGCACATTATTCTTTTAGAATGTGGAACAAATATTCATTATGACAAAAATCATAGTCAGGATTACTTGGTGCTACAATGAACATTCCTTTTCTTAGAGCACGGGGAGAAGGTATGCTCACCCAAAGCCATCTGCTGAAATACTTTCATACAATTAGAATACAATCCCAGCCATGGAGATGGTTCTTACTCAATGTCAGATATTTTGCATGTCATACAACAATCATTTTTTCAGGTGTGAACAAAATCATTGGCAATGGCTGATGACCCAGCTTCAGTTAACTTCAAAGCACAGAGAGAGGAGTGAACATAAGAGCAGAAAGATGCCAGGAGAGATGGATAAATTAAGAGGTAGCTTAGTACCTTTACCTACCCACCTACTGCTATGTTGGCATACTGGTGCAACATTGCTGGGTGTGGAAACCTCACCAAAGACAGTTATTAGGCTCCTTACCAGCCTGCAAGAGGTATCTCCCCTAGTGCAGACTGGGACTGGTCTCTGGGAGGACAGGGAGCCAGGCCAAGGTGTCTGTCATGGTGGAGCAGAGGTGCCAAGAATGGGAGAGGATTTGACCCAAAAGGAAATAAAGTGCAATCTTTATATGCTGTCAAATGGAAAAATGAAGGTGTCATCAATTATAAAACCAGCTCAATAATTTCTGCTTTGGGAAAAAAACCCTACATCTCTGCCATAGTTTAATGTCTACCAGCAGGTGAACACCACACAGCTGCTCACCCCCTGTTTCCCATTTCCCCCCAACACCCCCTCCTCCTGGGGGAGGGGCAGGAGAATTGGGAGGAAGAAAAAAAGGTGAGACCCAGGGGTCTTGAGAGAAGGACAGTTTAATAAAATAACAGAAAGAGAGAAGAAAAGAACAGCACTAATGAAACAACAAAGAGAGTGATAGACTCTACCTGTGCCCAGGATGCCACTTTCCCTCTTCCAGCCACACTGAAGCACCTTGAAAGCAGGTACCCCCACCCTGTCCCAGCCCTCCCTTTACATAGGGGCAGGACTCAGCCTGGCAGCCACTCTCCCATTGGCTGGCTGGGTTGTTTATCTCGGCTGTGGCCCCTCCCAGCACCAGTCCCTCCCAGCTGATTGGACCAGAAGCTGCTGCTAATTAACCCAAACGAACCCAGGACAGTCTCCCAGTCTGGTGGGGAGCACCAGACAGGCCAGCCACCCACTCTTGGGGTAACAGCAGCTCTGTGGTGGAGATCTCTTCCCCCAGCCCTTGGTTTGCCTGTGCCCCAGCTACAGCCTGTGGCTGTCAGTGATGTGCTGGTGTCTGTTTGGTTTGTTCTGGGGAAAAAAAGAAACCCCAGCATCACAACACCCCCATCTGCCATTTTTCCATCCAACCTTTTCTTTGCCTGCAGGAGGTGCACCGCAAAAGCAAGCCTTGGATCAGCAGTTAGTTCTGACCCGTGGATTATGTTTGCTTTTGTTTCATATCACAGGGTCCTGTGGCCGTCTTGGCCTGGCCTTGATTTTCCTGGTGCTGTTCATCAAGATGTTTTATTTTCCAGCATTGCTTGCAGGTACTGACACGGATTAGCCTTGGCAGCACCACGCAGGGGGCTTGCACACCCCGATGCTCACTAATTACAACCTCCTGAACATCCGACCAGCCATAATAATACAGTGATGTATATATGAAGTCATGGTCTGTCAATGTATTGCCCCTGTGGTGTAAATCCTGCAAGCGATATCTTCGTGGCTGGAGATCCCCTTATTGCACAGAGAGTTTTGTTCCTTGGAGTGGTTTCCATCTACACATGCTCTGGTTCTCTGCGACAGATTGTGAGACTGCACAAACCTGCATCCTGAAGACATATGGGGATCTTATTTCCTTTCTTTTCCTGCTTTTGATTCTCTTACCTTCTTTCTTCCCATAGCTACCCCACAGTGTTTTTTCTGGCAAAGTAGCTGAGGTCCCAACCCAGGAAGACAGATACAAGGTTTATTTGTTTGTTTTAAGTCTTTGTGTTAACAGTTAATAGATTTAATTTGCTAAAGGGTCTAAACATGAGTTCAACCATCTAACTTCTGGTGTGTGAATTGCTGAGTTGCTGGTGATGAGGTGCAGTGCAGGGGAAGACAGTACATTTAGTCCTAAGTGAAGTTCCTGAACTTCATGCATTGCAGATGTAGGAGCTTCAGTCCCTGCACTTCTTCAGCCAGCTGATTAACTCCATATAGGTGGAATTATTTCCTAGTGTAGCACAGACAGAAGTTTTTAGGCTCTCTGAGTGCCGTAGAGAAGTAGGCAAAGGAGAGGGGAGTTTTTTTCCTACGTAATATGGACCTTGGAGGTGCTGATCCTTCTCCTCTGACTGCAGAAGGAAGCTGGTGCAATCAGGTTCTGAGCAGCGTGCCTCCATTGGGTGCTAAAATTAGGTGCTAGTGCTCTGCAGAGCTGATGGGCTGGGTGCCAGACACCCCTGAGCACCTGGAGAGCTCTGTTGAAATGGGAGAAGATGGCAGGTAGCGTCCGTTCCGGATCAATGGGATCACAACACACGATGACTCTGCTAATGAAGAGATTCTGTCATTTCCCGTGTCCTGCTCCGCTTGGTTACAAACGAGCTCTTTGAATGATAAAGAAAGACCACACAGAATTAGAATTACTCATGTATGGCCTCCTAACATCACCACAGCATGTGTGTGGCAGAGCCACATTGATTTCATTGCTAGGGGGAATTCCCTATGTCCAGAAATGGGAGGGGAATTGCCTCTAATAGCAATTAGAGTTTCCAGTAGTGGACCCTCTCCAGTTTTCACATGCCAATTGTGTTCTCCAAAGGAATGACATCAAGACAAATAAGGAAAATAAAGGACCTGCATCATTGTGTTTGACAGAACATAGACACTACTTTTGCAGAGCCTGAAAATAATCATAGCTAAACTCATGGAGAACTGAAAACACAGAAAGGTTGTATGAAAAGATGCATAAATCAAATTTATGAAGTAATTTTAATGCACTTTTGTGGATGTAAATTCTTTTAGAGGACTCTTCAACCACATTCTGGAATGAATCTTGTTTGATAGTAAGAATGATGATGATTAAAGTATTAGATACTAGTGAAAACTTCTCCACTTCTGCAAAAGAAATGTTAAATCTGAGCCTTGAGGCAGAAATGTTAAAAATAGACATTTTTTTGGTATGAAACCATTTGCACAAATGAAACTAATAGCTTTTTATCTAAACCATCTGGTGGAGGAAAAGCATTAAAATGTGAAGTCACGTATTTAAGCCCCTGGAGACTTCTTTTGAGTGCTAGATGTTTAAAAAAAAATAAAAATAAAAATAAAAAATTAAAAGTAAATCTCTGTATCTTTTCCTTCATTTATCTGAGGCCTTGCTCCCCAGAGCCCAAGTTTTCGCCGGTCAGCTTTGCTTTGGCAACTAAGACACTCCTGCTTGTCTTTGCATGAGAGCTGCACTCCCAACGATGCAAACTCAATTCATTTCAGCAAAGTGACCGGTGAGTGAGGGCTTATGATTTGCTTGGGAGGCTTTTTTTTTTTTTTTTTCCCCTTAAATAAACCTCTTCAGGAAACCCAGCTACAAATGACGTTCACTTTTGCTTTTTCTGTGCGTGTACAATCAGAGTGTGAAACCTCAGTTTAAAATAGCCCAGCTTACTGTAGTACAGGAGGTGCACGACAGGAAGTAACCAACAAAGAATGTCTTGCTCCCTTACCCAATCTGAAGGCCAAGCAACCACGATCTGCTGGGCTTTCTTTCTAGCCCACGTGCGGGGGGATTTGATGTGAAACAGAAGCACAGAGTAGCCTAGACTGGAAGGGAACTCTGAAGGTTTTCTGGTCTACTCTATCCCCACAGCCAAAGACAGTGCAACTTAGATGGGCTTCTTCAGGGCTATCCAGTCAAGTTCTGGATATTTCCAGGGATGGAAGGGACCTCAAAAGATCATCTAGTCCAACCCCCCTGCTAGAGAAGGATCACCTAGACCAGGTCCCACAGCCTCTCTGGGCTGCTGACACTCTCAGACTCTTCCACCCATACCCTGTGGCCCAGACCCTGACCATCATGGTGGCCTTCATTGGATTCACTCCAGTATGTCACTGTTTTCCTTGTATTGGGATCACTTTTGGAAAGGTTCTCACCTTTGGGCTTAGGTTGCTTCCCAGACAAAAGATGACAACGGTACAAGAAGACAGGATAGCCTTTGGATGACATTGTTCTTCTGCTAGGAACTCAGATGCAGGACAGTCCCATTCAGCTGTCACAACTCTCTCCTTGTAGGTCCCGTGATTCTCCTCGGTGTGCAGATATATCTCTGTATAGTGCTTTGTTAAATCTGATACAGAAAGTCCAACAGGTAAAGGACATTGCTGGCTTCTAAGGAGAAATTCTGCCAAAAGAGAGAACAAAAGATATTTGAGAGCTATGAACAGTATAGTCAAAATTTCAGGCTCATATGAGCTTTCAAATTTTAATCCAAAATTCCAGCAACATGAGACCAGAGATGACTCAGACATCTTTCTCTTATTTTCATTTTTTTTTAAAGTTGGTTTACAGTTAAGTTTGAAAATAGCTCTCAGCTGTAGCCGTATGACTGAGAAGTGAAAAACCACTAAAGACAAATAAAACCTGGAAACCTCCTCCGATATATTACTTGTAAAACCTCACCTGACTTAAAGCTTGTCACTCTGAGCAGTGCTGCATGGTTGTTGAACTTCAGTCATGACTAAAGCAGAAGATGGTTTTGAAAACTCCCAGGTCTCAGCTATTCTTCCCCTAAGTTCCTCTGTGTCCGTGGGCACATCACTTACCTTCGTTCACCTTCAGCTCCTTCTCAACAGACTTCTAAATAGACTTCTAAACACACCCAGCTGGGACTGTTTAGTTTGAGGAAGAGGAGGCTGAGGGGAGACCTCATCACTCTCTACAACTACCTGAAAGGACCTTGTAGAGAGGTTGGTGCTGGTCTCTTCTCTAAGGTTATTAGTGACAGCACTAGAGGGAATGGCCTAAAGCTGAAATAAGGCAGGTTTAGACTAGACACTAGGAAAAAATTCTTCATGGGAAGAGTGGTGAGATCTTGGAATAGAGTGCCCAGGGAGGGGGTTGAGTGGCCATCCCTGGGTGTGTTTAAGCATCTCTTAGATGTGGTGTTGGGGGAGATGGTCTAGGCGTGAACTTGTAGAGTAGGGTTAATGGTTGGACACGATGATCCCAAGGGTCTTTTCCAACCTAAATGATTCTGTGATTCTGTGATTCAAGCCCCTGGAACACGTGCTTGTGTGCCAGAGGAGTGGAGAGGCTCAGCTCATTATTTCAGAACTCTGAGCAGAAGTAGGTATCAAAACAAGAATGCTTACTCTACTAATTAGGGCATCAGGTAGCCTTATTTATTCAAGGGATGACATTCTTTTCAACAAACTCTGGAACTTCAGGCTGCTATCTAAGCTATGCTGTATAGACAGCAGGGAAAAAAAAAAAAATCTCTCTTGCAGCTTCAGTGTTTAACAATGTGACTGCACTGATGTCATAAACATGGATCCAGGTGTTTTCACTGTGAAGAAAGCTGGGGTTGCAAAAGGAACCGTCAGGCTTTGTGTGTCTCATGCTAACATGGTGAGGTGAACAGCCCCTCTGCTTCCCACCCCCCGCCCATAACGGAAAGGCTTCGGACTGGTTTAGCTCCACTGAAGCCTGGCTCTTTGGGAGCAGGAAGGTCAGGGTGTATGCTGTGCATAGAGCTGGGGAGGTTTTGACTCTATGTATAAAAATATCAGAAGCCTGAATATTCACTACAGGTTTTGCTTTTTAGTGAATATTCACTAGAGGTTCTGCTTTCATGTCTTTCTTTTATGTATTTTTATTCTTTAGTTAATACCGGAGCCACGCAGATTGCAAGGCAAAAAAATTCTTAGGAAGGTAGTTTAGAGCCACATCTGAAACGTGTGATTATTGGAACCTTCAGAGACTTCTGTATTAGGAAATATGTGCCCAGCCTTCCGTGAAACAGTGGCACATGGAATATCACCTACTAATATATCTGATTTAGCTAAAGAACACGTTTTACAAAGACATCCATCCTTGACCCGATATGTTTTGGGTGTTTTTTTTTTTCCCCAGCGGTTCTGCATCTACCGTGCTGCTTGGTAAATTCAGAGTGAAAAGGAAAAGTACTTTGTTTCCAGTTGGAAATTTTCTGACCTAAACTTCCAGCCTCTGGACATGGCTCCGAGTGCCCTGGTTCCGCCTGCTGCGTGCGCTCGGGATCTGCCGGCCGCAGCCTCCCCGTTCAGCTGGCTGGTGGTCTGGAAAACGCTGACGTTCTACGGGTTACTGGACTCCAATTGTTCTCTGCAAACAAAATTCACATCTGTTCTGACAACTTATTTCAGCCTGATGCAACTTGAAAAGGTCGAGATTAATCCCAGAAAAATCAGACTTCTATTGGAAAGGCCAAATCAACTTTAATTGTAACACATGGCTATTTGTATTGGCGTTTAGCTGCAGCCGTTTAGCCTTCTTTCCAGCGGTATTATTTGTTCCTGAGCTTGCTACTAAAGCTTACAATGAAATCTGAAATGTTTTTAAGTAATGTAACAAAAATAACAGCTGACATCTTTCCTTTTACAGGTTTCCGTTGACCCAGGGTATTTTGTGCGTGTGGCTTTTATGGGTTTTGTTTATCAGCAGTCTGGGGGGGGGGGGAACATAGAAGAAAATGTTGGCTCATTTTCTGAAGATTAATGGTGTCTACTATACTTTTACACACCCCTCCTCTCCTGTTGGCTTTATCTGTCAGAGCCCAGAGGGACAAACCACTCACCCTGGAGCTCGGCCTCCTACCAAACTCTAAACGCAGGGGTTTAAACCCCTCTGCATAACAGCAGTTGCAGGCTGGGGGTTCCCGTGTTGAGGTGACAAACAGCAGCACCCTCCCCTCGACACGGGGGACAGGTTGCCGTAGTACTTCTCTAACCACCCAGCTGCTATCAGCTCAGCCACTGAGCCATCAGCTGACATTCCAGCTCTCAGATCCCCTGAAAAGTGACAGGACGAGAGAGACTCATTTGGCAATACTTTGCTCTCGCTGTTTGGCCTGGAGAAAGATACTCAAAGTGGTAAGATTGTTTAGCAACAGCTGGCAAGCACCCGGGTGCGAGCCTGATTTTCAGACATGACAGGCACTTACAGGAATGTTGCCAGATACAGCTGTTTAAAAGCCTTAATAAACAGCAAGTCAATACTAATCTTTGCCAAATTAATCTTTTCCTTGACAGCCCATCAGAGCAATTATGCTCAGACTCGTTGTAAACACACAATTGTCAGTGGGTAAGGATCTTCTCTGCAGTAATCTGTGGATTTTTACACACAGCTTGTTTTCCAAATAGGAAGGTTTCTGTTTCTTTTCCCCTTCCTCTCTTTCTCTTTTTTTTTTTTTTGTTTTTATATCTCCTGTTTTATTTTCTAGCCAATTACATGTTTTCCAGCTTGGCATTAGCCTGAACAAAATTTCTTTATAAAGTGTCTATCGCAGCAAGCCCTTAATAGAATGTGAAATGATGACAGTCCCAGGATCCATACAGATGCACATTTCCGAGTGGGTTTCTCTAATTAGGCAGTAACTGTGACAGACTCTGAAACGTTGCAAGTCATTGTTCTCACTTGTCCTCTTGTCGGTGGAATAAGAACTACATTTGAGTTGTGATTTAATGTGCTGCTGGGTAATAATAAAATACATGACTTTGCAAAGGGAAGCAAATGCTGTCTGTGAGGCCTGACACAAAGCACTTTGTGTTCTCCGAGGTGCTCAGCAGCTCCTGCAGCACTGCCAGCACACTGCTGTACTCGCTAAATCGCATTTTATTCAAATGCTAAAGGACTTGAAGACACCAGATAAATAATTAACAGGGCAGTTGGTGTGTATCTCTGTCTATCTCTGTATACCTATCTCTATACCTATCCCTATATATGTATCTTTATCTATCTATCAATCATCTATCTATCTATCTATCTATCTATCTATCTATCTATCTATCTATCTACCTACCTACCTATTATCTATCTACCTACCTATTATCTATCTATCTATCTATCTATCTATCTATCTATCTATCTATCTATCTATCTATCTATCTATCATCTACCTACCTATTATCTATCTATCTATCTATCTATCTATCTATCTATCTATCTATCTATCTATCTATCTATCTATCATCTACCTACCTATTATCTATCTATCTATCTATCTATCTATCTATCTATCTATCTATCTATCTATCTATCTATCTAT
>WUAM01000143.1:6900710-6924336 GCA_024336885.1 Actenoides hombroni | reverse complement strand
TATCTAGCCACCACCTACCTATCATCCATCTATCTATCTATCTATCTATCCATCTATCTATCTATCTATCTATCTATCTATCTATCTATTCACCTGCCTATGTATCTAAATCTGAATCTCTAGCTATACCTACCTATCAATGGGAAGTCCGGGAGTAACTCCTCCATGGGTTACACACAGCTCTTCAGCTACTTCTCGCAGTCTGTGCAAAATGAGGATTTTTACATACTCTGTTTCCCCAGAGCACGGAGAGAGGTCTCCCTGGATCTGCCGTGTTTACAGGATCAGGTAAGAAACAAGCAGCTGCGGTCTTGGAGATGGTAGCTCAGGTTGAGATGAAGTCTCAGAAGGTTGAGGAAGGTGGTGAGAGTGTATTTTACCTTCCAGTAATGAGCTCTTTACTGTCAGGTTTCCTGTTTACAGAGAAGCCTCCCAGGGAATATTTGGCAGAGACGCCACTGGAATGAGGAACTGGTATTTGGTGGGGGAGAGCAGTGGGCAGGAGTACATTGTGGTTCACTGTGCATGGCTGGGGCCCTCCATGAATGCATTTCTTACTGCCTGTGGAGGGATGTGGGGGGGAAACCTATTGCAGGTCCCTGTGAAGAGCTTCTTTGGGTCAGAGGCAGCAGCTGGGTGGGATTTCTGCTCGAACCTCTGTGAGTCTGGGGATGGAGAGACTGGGACTCGTGTTGCCAGAACGGGGCACACAGAGAGCAGCAGTACATTGGAAGAGCCTTTCCTTTTCAAAACCTCTCCTTACCTTGGTGCAAGCAAGTGGGATTTACTGCTTGCAGAGCACACGTGTTGCTAACCTTGCTTTTTGCCTACTTCTTAAAAATAATAATAATTAAAAAATATCCAGTTAACAGAGAGCGTTATTTCCCTTGGTTTCTCTCACTTTGACAGATGTCTTTATCATATTTGCTTGCTGTTCCTGTGTTGCTTCAACATGTAGGTTGTTTCGTCCCTGTGTGCTTTCTCATTACCATCGTCATGACAGATGGGGACTTACAACCGGTGACTGGGGGGTGTGTGTAAGTGTTGCCTAAGCCACAGAGCTTCGCTGGAGGATGAGGACTATCTTCATGAACTCCAGTGTGGAGTTTCACCTGCTTAGGAAAGGATCTCAACCTTCTAGGCTCCATCTATTGACAATTTCTATCTGTCAATACCCAGCTGAAAACAAAGAGCAGGTTGCCCTTGGCTGGCAACTGATGCTTTTTCCCAAGGTCAGACACAAAGAAATGACATTTCCACAATGAAGTTGGATCTTTCCTTTGGAACAAAGTGGCTTCAGCATAACCCTGGGCAGACCCACCGCTCTTTCAGCAGAGCTGTCTCATCCGAACGGAGCCCAGGCACAGAACCACGCTCAAAGCCCTGGGCGGGTAAGATGCTGAGCAGCAAACACATCACAGGTTTCCCTTCGTACAGACTGAGAGACACCAACTAGCCAGAGGTTCATACAGAATAAGTATTTTATTCATGATGTATTTTCTTTTTTTTTTTTTTTTTTTAATTTACATTAAAGTTTTCTTGTATTTTGAACTCTGCTTGGATACCGAAATTAACAACTTTATGTGACTGCACACCTGCCCTAAAAGAAATGAAGATAACACAGTTCTTCTCCGTAACAGAAAAGGGAAAACTGCCTGTCAGAATCAAAGCTGATGTTTCTCATCCCCACTAATTATCATCTCACTTTAGAATTAATAGGAGTGGAAAATGTAGTTTACTCTAATATAATAAATAGAAGACATTGGGTAATTAGTAGTGCTGGTGTATTTCTAAAGTACTAAACAGACAAACAATAAACTGTGAATTTAATCACGAGTTCTCGTACAGTTTCAAGACGGAAAAATTAGAGCTCTCAGCTACAGTCATTTGAGTAATCATATCTGATCTGCATTATTTATTAGTTATTACATGCCAAGTGATTCCGATTGTACATTGCCTGAAATCATTCCAAAGCGAGCATGCCTTTGTTTCTGTTTTGTTTTTAAAGAAAAAGCAATGGCCTTGCATAATGTGTATTCTATCCCAGTTGCTTGCTGTATTTCACACAGAAAATACAAATCAGTGGGACCCTCCATTACTTGAACAGGCATCTGGGATGAAATCCTCCAGAAAGGTATTTTCACAGCTATCCTTGTCCCAAAACATTGACAAAATACCTTCTTTGGGAGTTGTTTAATCCCTTTCCCTGTGGGCTGTTGAACTTACCTTTCACTTTAGGATGTATTTGTGATAGGCTCCCTAGAACTCTGTAGGACCTTTTGCACGTGTGAGAAAATGGCTGAAGCATATTTAGTACCATTTCTGTTGGTAACATTTTTATTCCACTTGACTAATTAACCAAAACTGATGAAGTCTCAAGAAGCAGCATTTTGCAGGTTTATTCAGTTAGTTTTGTTGGTTCAGGCCTTAGTTTTGGGCAACCTCCTGCTACAATGAAAAAGGGGATTACTTAAAATACCTTTTATTTTCACTTTAACAACCAAAGAAACACAGAAATAAGTATTGGTTACCTTCATTTTCTGCCAGTAAAGCAGGTTTGGTGTTCTATATGTCACTGTAAAAACTAAATAAAGTATTCACATCATTTGTGAACAATTTGTGCCAGCAAAAGTTAAAGCGTCAAAGAAACCTTTTTAAAATGCTAACAAATTTACTTACAAACACCTATATTTATTATTTCATAAATAGGCGCAACAGGTTCCATAAAAAAGATTAAATACAGACACAGTATGAAGAAACAATAATACATAGCCATATGCAAAGGTTATAATTTAGCTGTCTCCAATCTGTTTCTGCATCTAATAAAATATCAGGTTAGCATTTGGCAGTCTTATACATAAACGGACTTAAATGACATTTACTAACCAGTACACATAAAGTGATTTTCTTTAAAAAAAAGAAGCATTTTTTTAGGCAGTACAAAATAAATGTGTTTGCTCTTTATCAACATTAGTTTTTTTTTTTTTTCCCCTAGCTTTTTGTGTTTATTTCATGAGACAATGCCAATATTTTTAATTAATATCATTTGGGAATATTTAACTTTTTTTTTTCCCTCCAAATACATTGAAAATATAGAACTATTAGTCAGTCGTTTAAAAATGAAGTAAAAATATGAATGTTTGCCAATTTAACCCTTCTTGTGAAATCAATAAACTGGGATGAGCCAGTTTCAATTACAATTAGCTACAAAAACATTCACATTTTATACTCTAGGAGAGTGTAACATAGATGCTATTTACAAACTTGCTATGACTGCTACATCAAGCCATTTAAAAAGTCTTTAGTAGTTTCATATAAACACCCATTATGAAAAACCAATGGAAAATCCAGGACTTTTATCCGAGACATCTACAGTTGCTAAGGCAGTTACTATCGCAGCACTTCACAGCAAAAACCAACATAAAATCTGAATGGTCCAAGTTTCCTTCAGGGAAGAAGAAAAGCAATGTCCGTTAAAGAATCTCAGGGTAGGGGTGGAAAGGAGAAAGAAAGAGAAAAAATGTTGGGGGGGTGTGGGGGGTGTGGGGGAAAAGAAAAAGAAAGAAGCAAGACTATTTTTTCCAGAGTGGGTGACCCACAAGCTCAAATAGTCCTAAGTGCTTAGCAACTTGTATTTCCTAATAAAATGCAGAACTGCCTTGACTGCATAAAGCAATCCATGATGAAAAGACTTCCCTGCATTCCTCAGTGGAAAGGAGAGGTGCTTTCAGATTTTCAGGTAAGGTAGAGTGCTTTGTCCCTCTGCATGCCCCTGTTCAAAGAGGAAAAAGAACAAATGTGACTTTGAAAAAAGAATTTGACAAATTTTTAGTCCCGTTCCTCAAAAAAGACCCCAAACCCACCACCCTACTGCATGGCATTAATTCCAAGCGCATCGCTGACGTCCGGCTGCATTACCATGGTAATAATAAGAAAAAGCCCAGTGCATTAGTGGCCAAGTAGCAACCTGGAGACTGCACATGGTCTCTCAACTACACAGGGCTGGGATATGGGCTTAAGCTCTGGTTTGGGATCACTTGCACTGACTATCCCTCTACCACAGGTCACATAGGTACAGCTGAGGGTTCATCACGGGTCTCAGAACGATACCCCCTAAGCACCCTGTATGATGTGTCCACTTCCTTAGAGGGCCAGAGAGCTTAGTTACATGAACACGGCCACTGATACCTCTGGCCTATTGTATTTACCAGTGCAGACACAGCCAAGATATGTTGGGTTGGCAGGTTCAGGTAAGCATGTGCAAGGGATGAGCAGAAACTTCTGGCAAAGCCAGCTAGACCAGCTCTCTACTGGAGACCAGACTCTTCAGGAGACCTTCCACCAATGCGCTGTGTCTAGCACAATTCTACATTCAGTTCTTGCTGGGCTTCGACTTCATCTGAAGCAAACCAGTTCAGAGCAAAAAAGAGTCCTTTACCAGTTTCTAACTTGGAACAGTCTATGGAATTCAGCAAAAAATAGAGCATTGAAAGCAGAAGCATCATCTCTGATGGGACTTGGTTCACACTGCAGAGATTTTCTGGGAGAGAGGCTTTGCTCTTAATCTCCTGCTTCCTCCCCAAAACCCAGGCACCAGTTCTGTTCTTCCACAGCTTTACAGTTTACGTGGTTTGGAGTCCAAGAGCAGCACAGAACAAGCTACACGCACGGGCAGTTTATGTCAGGGTTATAGCAAAGGGAGGTTAAGGCCAGGCACACAGATTCACAAATCAGGGTATCTACAAGATGTGCTCAGAGAAAACTTGGGCTGATGGAAAGTTATGCCCAGTGGGCACTTAGAGGGCTCTGCTGGGGATGACTGCACATTGCTTTTTCTAGAAGAGACCAGGAATCAAAGCCATGGGTGGTTCAAAAGATACCTTCTGTTTCAGAGTCTTAACTGTTTCCAGGACAGCAATGTGGCTCCACAAAAACCATGCTGCAGAGGGGTTGAAGGTCTCAAGGAGCTACTAACTTTATGGTAGGCTCACAGACCTCCTACAGGCATGGTGTTTTGTTCCTGGTGATCTTCATGTCTCATTCCCTTCCACCTATCACTATGCACCAACCCTGCGTCTCACTGATGTAGGTTTTCATGACCCAAACTAGTTGTGTTCACAGGCAGCAAACTCTCCCCAGCAAAGGGCTATCTGGAGAAAATAGTTCACACCGTTTGCCTCTCAAGTAGGATGTAGTGGCCTTAAAATTTCTTTCCTGCAACTTCTCCCTACTGTTTCAGTTCTTATTTTCTAAGGAACAGAAGTTCTCTAAGGCTCAAGTGTACGTGCTGTGATAAGGTGACAATGTCTAATAAATGTACGCATTGAAAATTCTCCCACAACAGTCTAACTGCTGAGTAAACATTGTGCCATCACAGATGCACTTCTGAAATACTGCAGGGAAACAGGCAACAAAGCTGCTCCCAAGCTCTCCATCAGATACTTGTGTCATGAATGTCGCTCAACACAAGGTGGCATTCACTGGCTGCTTACCCATTACTGCAGTAGTCATTATTCCAGTCCACAGTCTGTGCTGGAGGATTTCTGCACCCTGAACGAACATACTCCATTGCTTGGGTAACAACTTGTGCAGCTGTTGATGTTGGATTGATGATATTCTGATAATCAGGCTGAAGAGAAAATCCCTAGAGGAGAAAGCAAGTACATTACAATGCAGGGAAACCAAGCAACAGGTTGGGTACATGGAAAAAAACAAACCAGTGTGTACTGTGAAAATGGCAGAACACTTCTTTTCTGGGTGTACTTTAGGTTATCAAACTTAAAATAGGAAAAAAAAAGAAATATGTGTAGCTGGTTTGTAAGTTTTAAAATCTTCCTTTGAGAAATGAAACACTGTCCAAATCATTGTTAGCTATTGCATAGTCACAGGATGGAACTAAAAGAGACAGAGCAGAAACAATTCAGAACCAAGAGAACGACTCAATCAGCACTGGGGCAAAAAAAGGTCTGTTTGCTCCTTAGAGCTTCCATTTAGATTAAACGCAAGGACACACACTAGTTGTTAATTCCCAGAATATGCAACAGAATCTTTTTGAAGGATGTAGGCAGCAGGTGGCTGACTGTTTTATTACACTACACCTATTCACATATTGTTCTCGAAACCCTTTTTCTTCATTCAGTCACAAAGGGACCATCTGCTGCTTCTTTTATTTGTACTTCTCTCTCAACTAAACAGAAATTCAGCCAAAGCTTTTTAACAGTTGTTGGACTAATGCAGTGAAAGTAGCACAGAATAACTTGCTTTTTGAAACCAAGAAGACAAGGCAAAAAAGTGGAAGTTACAAAGAGACATCAAACCTGCTCCCTGAAATATCATTGTATGAAAAGTCACAATAATTTTTAGCTCTTTTGATACACGAAGAGGTTTAAATGTTGTGTTTCAAAACCAGGAGAGCAATTGAAATTTCAAGGCTACTGTACCTGGTTCGCCCTGTATAAAGGTACATCGTGTTCCTGTAAGGTGAGAAGAACTAGACTGGGTGAAAGTATGGGAATGCTGGATGAAAGCAAGTGATGTCTGCTGAAAAAAACCAGACCAAACTCCTTCCCGGGGCAAGGGTACACGACTCCCACTCAAGTTAACTGGATGTGTAGCTGCTAAATCAGAAACTGAACCTGAACCAAGATACCTAGTTTGCAAACCCGCTCCTTCTGGCCAAGGTCCACATACAGACTAGATGGAATTAAAGCTCCTAACTCCCAGTTTTGAATTCTAGTGTGCTATGTGTGATCGCTTCATACAGACACAGCCTTCATTAGGACAGGAATTTTGCAGAGAGCTGGGTTTTTTTCCTCAGGTTGAACAAGTCAGCCATGCTACCATTAATCAAGACAAAGGAGCGTTCTCGGTCTTCGTCTGGCCCCCTTCATCCACAGAAATGAGCTTCCTTCAAACACAACGTGTCCCTTCCTTCTTCACATCCTTCTGTCTTGGTGTGTTGCCCTGTGGGTCCTGCCATGCCATGGACACCAGCACCTCACTCCACTCATCCTGATCGTGGATTTCAGCCTAGGTCACAAACGAGTCCAACTTCCCTCCATAATTTCTTCCATATCCTGAGTCAGGCTTCAGTACCTGAAATGCTCTCTGAAGCCTCACTTCATCCCCAATGACCCCCAAGAAGCAGACTATTAGTAGTGGGCAAGTTCACAGCTGAATTCTGCATCTAGTCATCATATAACTTATATACTGCCCTGGTAATAAGGTAAAATAACCCCCAGCCAATGGTGACTGCAACCCCCAGGCTCCATACACTGCTTTTTCACCAGGCTCTAAACCTGCAGGTCGGGCTGCATGAACAACCCCCCGTGTCTGCAAAGGATCCAGTGGAAACTGTAATGGAGCAGACTTCCCAATGGCTTTAATTGGAGTTTCGTGTAATGAGGAGACAGAAGAATTGGTTTTGCATATTGCTGTCATCATTTTTATACAAAACATCACTCGTGAGGCCTTTCTAATATAACTGTAAGAGGAAACTAACCACAGAAACACATCCTACCCTCAGGCACTCAGGTTTCCCTTTGGCAGCAAAGCCCCTGAGCTATCTCTTCTCAGTCTTCCTGAAATAATCATATATATGAGAAAAACACTATATGGGGCCAGTAGCTCCAGCAGTGCTGCAGCGAAGCATGCAAGGGAGCAGGCACACAGACTGAAGTACTCATAGAATCATGAGGTTGGAAAGGACTTCTGGAGATCATCAAGTTCAATCCACTGCCAGAGCAGGGTCACCCAGGGCAGCCCACACAGGAACAGATCCAGATGGGTTTTGAAAGAGAAGGAGACTCCACAACCTCTCTGGGCAGCCTGGTCCAGGCTCTGGCACCTTCACAGCAAAGAAGTTTTTCCTCATGCAGCAAAAAGAGACAGCTCCCCCACATCAGAGGAAGAGACCATCCCCACAACATCCATTCCATTTCTTCTGGACTTAGGAGAAATAAATAGCTTAGATGTTAAAGGGCGGACGGTCCTGTGGGTCCTGTGGTTTAAATGCCAGCTTGGAACTTGGTGAGGACTTATTCTCATATTTTCTCAGGCTTTCTATGTGACCACAGCCAAATTGCTTTGGTTGTCTTCCAGCAAAACATATGTGCATGTGCTTTTGGACTGAATTGATACCTCTCATGCTAAGGTTGGGACCACGGATCCAAACTTAATTCTCCTATCTGCAAAATAAGGGGTAACAACACTTTCATCTCACACCTGGCAAGTCAGTGTGGTTTACAGCTGCCCGGGATTGGGGCCTGTTTCTTTCTGCTCACATGATAAATTTGAACCTGGTGCAGAGCTATCTGAGCCAGGCTCCAGCTCCAGAAGCAGCTGAGCTGCTGCAGCCCAGTGGTCCCCCTGGGGTTGATGGCTACCAGAATACCAGTGGTGTGGGTGTTGGAAAGCGTGCTTGATAAGGCACAGTGAAGAAACCTCAACTGCCTGTGAAGGACTGATAAAGTATGGTGATGGTTAAGAAGTAAACGATAATTCAGCTTTTCCACCAACAGAAAAAGCTCTGGAAATACAGATCTGAACAGAGGGAGACAGCCTTGTACAGGCTTGTAGTAAATATTTGTGTATTATTTATGTAAGCCGTTAACAAACAATGATGAAATAAAAAGTGCTCAGAAAATGAGTGCTTGGAGGTCTAATTAAACAATGCTGAATGTTTTTGCATCGTAATGCTCAAGAGAAAATCACCAACTGTTTTGCAACATGCCTAGAATTTTAAATTTCATTTTCTTGTTCGAGATTGAAATAAAAATAGGGAACTTGATAAAGATTAATTTGATGTCAGGAGGGACATTTGCTCTTTAATTAGATTTCTGTAGCCCTAGCAGTTTCGTTGTGCCACGGTAGCAAGTCCTAAAAAGCCTGCAGCAGAACTAAACAGTGATCCTCATCTCCACACTTTACTGGGAACTAATTTCATTTCCTGCCTGTCTGGAGAGGTATTTTCAACAGGCATCAATGTTTTTGTCTTCACAACTGATTTATTCATCAATCTCAATGTGATATTTTAAACCTTTAAATTACATCCAAATCCTAAAGCATCTGTTTATTACACAAGGAAATTGAAAATCTGTCTGTGTGATATCATACAAAGATTTTTCCTTAAGGTTATAAAGGAAGTTGACAGATATTAATGATTTTTTTTTCTCTCTTGACCTCATTCGAAGACAAAGCTTAACAAAAAAGAGAACGAAATCTGGACAAATACAGCAGGTTCCTGAGTTTACTGTATATAATATATACCAAAAAAAAATGAGGCTGTTTTTGGCAGGCTATGCAATCATCTTGCTGTATACATTTATTTTCTAAAGGAAACAAAAGACCTAAAAGTAGACTGAAATGAGTTATTACTTAAAAAAAAATAAGAAAAAAAAAATGACATCCATTAATCTTCTGCTCCTTTGTTATGCACACACTTGCAGCCGTGGTTACTCGACATTAATAATCTAGCCATGCTTGTTCTGCCTGTGAACCCAAGTGGGACAGAGATTGTCATGGGATCCACCATCCCACCTAATACTTGGGTGAGGGATTTTGAGCTGGGAAGGAGGTGCTTCCAGTAGGGCTGCTTAAACCAGTTCCTTAACAAGGACTGGGAGTATTTGGGAGGAAGTGAATCCTTGGTCTCCTCACTTGCCACGCAAAAGAGCACACGGCAAGAGGTTGGAGAGCAGGGTAAGATCAGAAAGAAGCACAAATGTTTGTATGAGTAAAGAAAGGAAAGAACAACTCTGCAAGAGAAAGCAGGTTGTGGCTTCAGATGTTGTTTTAGCCTGAATTTTGGAGAAATTTGATTTGAATGACAAGGGTTAAGACTGGGTGGACTTGATGATCTTAAAAGTCTCTTCCAACCAAAGGATTCTATGATTCTATGACTCAGATCATCCAATCCCAACTAAGTAAAAATCAAATATCATGTACAAACCCTAAGAAGCAGACTGGAGAGAAGCAGCTCGGTATCAGTTAAAACACAATACAGAGATAAGATGCTCACATGAGCACTTAAAAATAGAAAAGTCGCATTCTTCTAACCCACTGTGATTCTTCCAGTGTGTCAAAAGTGGATGAAAGAAAGTCTGCTACACGGTGGCTTTAGACTTTAACAAAGTAAAGCTTTATCATGGCTCCCATTAATAATATTTAAGAAAAATATTTCAGAAATAGAAGTTAAATATAATTAAAAATCAGGATCTAATTCAACTCTAAGCATGAGAATAGAACTAAGTGGTCATTTTTTACAGTGTGAAGGATTAACACTGTAAACAGGCACCCTAAATTTCTACAGGAGTGCCCATTATTTCATTTATTCCTTAACTGGTTTGGAACAGAAAGGAAAAGAGACAAAACAGCCTGCTTTGCAGAAGTTGCAACAAACATTTAGATAACTCAAACTGGAGAAGATTGTTTAAAAGAAATGAAAATATATTTGCCAATGCTAGGCATGTGACCAAAATGCCAATACCCAAATTTTACTTTGCCTTATGCATTTCAGAAGAAATTGGAAGGCGTTGCATCAGCTGCATACTCCACAGGATTAATTGATTTTAAAAAGAACAGAGATTGTGCAGTCACTGAGGATTTTTGGCTACCACCACTTCTGATCTTCCTTGATGTTCTGCGGGCTCCTGGAGGAGACGGCCCTTCTCCAGCTGGCAGGCAGTCTCCCTTGCTTTGGCAGCTGGGCATGGGCAAGGACTGCTGGAGGTGGAGGAGGACGTGCTGTTCCCTGTGGAGCTGATGAAGATCAGCTCATTGTCCTGGCAGCAGCGGGGGTAGAACTCTCTCCCCAGGTCAGCACTTCTTATCAGTCCCTCCTCCAACTTATGCACTGAAGTTGTTTGTGGATTTCACACATAGTGGTTTTAGAGAACTGTGTTCCTGCCTGCCAGGACTGACATCTGGATCTTTATGTGATTTTTCTTGGAGCTGGCAGTCCTTCAGACAAACTACAAGATGGTCTTTGATAAGAAACTATCCTCTCTCTCTCTCCTGGAGAAAATAATTGACCAAATCTCCCAGAGCCACAGTGTTAAAGCAGCGGATCTGAAGAGAGCAGGGATTTCCAGAGCTTGCTGCCACTGAGAGCCACACTAGTAAGCCACAACCTATTTTAAAGTTGAATGTTGGAGGAAAAAAAAAACAAACCCAACCAACCAACCACAAAATCAGAAGCACAAGAAATATAAACTGGCTTGTAGATGTTCCACAGTGAAATGTAGTTAAGATTGGCAGTGTAGCATTTCAACAGGTAATAAGCAACTGTCATCTTGAGTGAAACTCAGAAATGTCTCACCATTTTCAAGGCAAGCATCAGCCTTTCTGACTAAGGAATGTGAGTTGGTAAAAAGCATCAAAACTAGCCTCTCATGAGTTTAACAGGGGAGAGCCGCAACGCAGAACGTACAGCATTTTCTACTTTACTGTGCTTGGGCTTAGGAAAGCAAAAGATTCATCATGGTACAGGTCTACATATTGACTTCTAGACACCTGTTTCCTGCAACCTAGTGTCTTGTGCTTTCTCTTCGGCTAGAAATAACTCAACTGCATGTCGCTCATCTCACAGACGAGCGAAGGTGCTCTCGAGACATTGACGTGCACACCGTGGGCTACATGCGTGCAGCTTGGTCAAATAAAACACCAGAAGATTTGTATTATCTTCCCTTTTTTTTTTGTAGTATGAAATAGTTTGGAGTAACACCTAAGTGTGTGGATTCATACAAGAAGCATGATGTTGTATGCATCTATATATCATTAGCTAACATCTGCATTAGATCTTTTGCTAGCCCCTACTGTACCATAAGTTCAATAAATAAAGCCAGATTTTCAAATCTGTTCAGTAAATTGTGGCTATCAATGATTCTGAAGAAGACATAAGGGGTTTGATCTTCTACAGATCTGCATTGGACCAATACTAGACAAGTGACACTGAACTTGGCAAACTGAATCACTCTGCAATAAAAACTCACTGAAACATAACAACCACCTCAACAGGATGCTGTCACGGATGTTATTTTTAAAGTTGGGTAAATGAACCAGGGTACTGCATTGAGAGTCTGTCCCTCGCTTTGTCTCTCATTGCTCTGAGCCTTCAGGTTCAACCACGACTGCATCATGCATCTCCAGACAGGCCCTCCTGCCTCATATGTCTACAACCTCCCCTACCTAATTCTAGCTGCCCAGGCTTGGGTTAAGTCCTGAGTTCCTCTGAGACTTGAGCATGGGCTCTCCCCAGGACACTCACACCAGGACACTGGGTATCTACCCAGGAGGAAAACCTTCAGGAATACACAACAGTGAAAGACTCCACCTTTGTGTGGTCCTAAGTCTGTTGAGCCTTTTTACTCTGATCATTGAAAATAAACTGGATTAGGAAAAACTTGTAAACACGTTACAAATATTCCTTCCTGTTCTGATTACTCCAAATCACTCTTGAGACTAAGATCAAAGTCTCTGAAAAAAAAATCCAGATCATTCTGAGCACACCTTTACCTTCTGAACAACAAAATTCATCAGTCCAAGTTGCTTTCATCTCTTTTGGTTGGGTTTTTGTGTTTTTGGTTTGGTTTGTTTGGTTTGGTTTTTTTGATTGGTTGGGTTTTTTTGTTTATTTGTGTTTGGGGGTTTTTGTGTGTGTGTTTTTTGTTTGTTTGGGGTTTTTTTTCCTGGTTTTTATTTTTTTTTTATTCTGCTTTGGAAAATTTCTTTCCCTGTTAAATTGTTCTCCCAGCTAGGAGCTATGTTTTGTGCTCAGGTATTTCCATCTCTAAAGACCAATCTTCAGATGAAATGTTTCCAGTTTGGAAAGCAAATGCAAATGCCTTGTTAGCCAAGGTGAATTTATAGAGATATTCAAAACATGCAGCAAGTTCATGACTATGTATATGTATTAGCAACCAGAACTGACAAGTTTTCTGTATAGAAATTTTGTAGATTTTTGCAACTCCATCCAAAAAATGCCCCTTTGCAAAGCAAGATCTTATTATTGATAGTCAGATCTCATCCAGTACAAAAGGAAATCTTCCCTCCTGAAATCAGCAGAGCTAATCTGCTCTAACTCTCCACAGGCATGGCCCAAAAGTTAGAACATTAAAGTCAGAATGCTGTCCCTCATTTATTCAGAACTCCTAGGAAATGTATTGAGAATCAGCAGACTAAAACACTGAGGGTTTTTTTTTAATAAAAAGCCAGAGTGTTGGGAAACTGGGGACAGGCCACGTATTTCCAGTTAAAAAACCAGGTCTATCTATCCAGTCAAATGAAGTTCTGAATGCAGCAGAAACGAACATACCCGTGTTCACTTCACCTAGCATGTTTAACACAACCTGTGTTGCTTCATGTTCCCTCTGAGTGTTCCATGTCACAGTCAGCACAAGGATAACACCACAAGCTACAATCACATCTTTTTCTAGACACGCCTGTCTTGCGTTTGTAAAACGTGTTTCCTGAAGGCTTAACTTTTCACTTATATTTCAGGGTACTCCCAAATTTGCAGATGGATCAATGGACAAGCTTCCATTTAAAGGCCACCTCCCAGATTTGGTGGGGAGACACAAGATGAGTGTTTGGAAGAATGTGCTGAGCATCGTGGCTAGCACTAGTAGTTCTGCTGAAGTTCCCCATCATCCAGGTAAACTCATTTGTGTGTTCTTGCTGTTGAATGACTAAGCCCTCAGACTACACTACTGCAGTTTTGGAACTCTGCAAAATCCATAGCTCTAAATCTCCTCACTATGTCCAGAGAAGAGGAACAAGGCTGGTGAGAGACCTGGAAAACATGTCTTATGAAGAGTGGCTAAGGGAACTGGGGTGGTTTAGTCTAGAGAAGAGCAGACTGAGAGGAGACCTTATTGCTTTCCACAACTACCTAGAAGGAGGTTGTAGTGAGACTGGTGTCAGTCTGTTCACCCAAATTTCTAATGATAGGACGAGAGCAAATGGCCTCAAGTTGCATCAGGGGAGGTTTAGGTTGGATATTAGAAAGAAATTCTTTCCTGAGAGAGTGGTTGGACAATGCTGCCCAGGGAGGTGGTGGAGTCACCATCCCTGGAGGGGTTTAAAAAATGAGTAGATGTAGTACTTGAGGCTATGGTCTAGTGGTTAGGGAGATGTTGGGATGTAAGTTTTACTTGATGATCCTAGAGATCTTTTCCAACCATAATAATTCTATGAATCTAATCATATGAGTTTCTTCCCTCCCCGAGAAACAATTCCCCAGACAAGAGAAAAGCTCAGACTTACTTGCTGCATTGTAGGTGAATGTAAAGCAGACTGGACCTGCATCGGTAGCTGGTTTCCAATGGACTGCTGCATTGAAATCGGCTGGTGTTGCTGGATGTTGAGATGCTGGTGCAGGGGGGGACTGATCTGAAGAGGCGGTGGTGGGGACACAGCCATGTTCGCTATGGAAACAGTCACTGGCATTTGGTTGTTGGGCTTGGGTGCTATGTTCCTGGGGATGTTGGCATGCATGGCAGTGATGTGAGGATTCATTCCGGGTTGTTGGTGGTAGTGGGAACTGAGGTACAGTGCAGAGTGAGCCTGAGTGGGCCCATGAAACACCGACTGCTTTGAATTCATCATCTGAGGTTGTGGGGAGGCTTTAACATCAACAGGTTCACTGTAGCTCTGTTGAGAGAAACAAAAACCGGACAATACTTAGAAGCTAAAAGATGCTGTTGTTCTACCCCCTGAAGTCTGTTTAAGAGTCACACCATGGCAAAACACACATCTGGACCATCAAATTGTCCTTCAAATGGAGTTATACTAGAAAAAAAGAATTAATCCCTTTTACCTTACACTTTTCAACATTGTAAAAAAAAGAAGTGAGCTCTTCTGCTTCCTGGCCTAGCCTGATATTTTGCTTTTTCCAAACTTGGAACTGGCATCACTGACCCAATAACCTACACAACAAAGACAACCAAGTCCGTCACATTTATACACGTAAGCAGCCACTTCTATTGTCCTCAAATTTGTTGGCCTACTTGAAAAGAGATTCAGGAGGATGGGTTCCAGCAAAAGGCTGCAGTGATCTTTGATGTGTCTCATTTTCCCATCTGAAAACCAGGGATAAGAATTTCAGTGCCCTTTACCACACGCAGTGATAACTGCTAATAGTGCTTTATCAGTTAGATACCATTATGAAGAGGTTAAACCCCATCCACAGTTCTACTGCACAGAACAAACATGCCAATTGTTGTGCCAATACCTTTATTTTCAAGTATTTGGTGCTGGGATGTTACCCACACCTGTATCAAACATGTTTCATGAGCCACGCATTCAGAAAATAAGAATATTCTAAATGACTTCACCTTTGTTAATCCAGTTCATAAAGTTCTGAAAATGAGGCCTATGTGAACATTAGACTGCATCAGACACAGGGAAGCTGCCTTGCTAAAGCTGGAAGAATACTGCATAGAGTAGTGAAAATATAGAACAGAATACAGAAATATATAGAATATTCTCTATATAGCATAGAATTCTGCATAGAATATAGAAAATATAGAACTGCATAGAATATTGAAAAATAGAAAACGCACAGAATTTCAAGAATGTTTGGTCTACTCTGTTTTCTTACAGCTGCTAGCAATGAACCCTTTCCATTAATGAATGGGAATTTTAATAATAGTCTTTGTTTTCATATTTATAACTTGTCACATTTGATTGAAACTCAATTTGTTGTTCCCCATACCCTTGTTTTCTTCGATCTTCTCAGAGCTAACTCCGTGCGCTCAACTAAATGATGAAAAAAAATTTAAGAATGAGCTCCCCTGAGCTTATAGGTGGGAATCATAATTTGCAGTTAGGTCGTACCGGGATTAATAGCCAGTGAAAGGTGAAACACGCAGGAAAAACAATGGCAGAAATGTCCCTGTGGAGAAAGGAGTCACTTTGTCAAAACAAGGGCTGGAAGATGCATATATGCCCTTATTCTGTGACCTCCATGTCATGTTTGCTCAGTTGACAAGTCAGAGTAAGTTTCACGTTCCTCTCAGTGCTGGAGGGTCAGTGAAGTCCCTCTGTATTCCGGCTGAAGGATGTGCCTCACCCACAAGCCGCTGACACGCGCCTTACTCACACAGCTTCGGTATACGCCATCAGAAAGATGACAAAAACAACTTCATTTTCCTTAAGTGTAACTGCAGTTCCCTTGGCAAACCCCCCTTGTTTTCTCCAATTAGATGCATATGATAAAACGAATGTAAATCTCTGCCCCTGTGCATCCGCCCGGCTCTGCTCGCAGGGGGTGGACACGTGTGCAGTAGGTATCCGACACGTTTGCAGGATTCAGATACAGACATGGAACTCCACAGATAGCCAATGAGAAAACCTAAAGGTCTGTGCAAAATCTGCCTTTTTTTTTTTTTGATTATTACTTTTAAAACACTGAACTACTGCTCATGACAACATGAGAAATAATTCCTCCCCCCCCCCCTTCCCAGCTGTATTTTGGGGACACTCGTGTGAGCGTGAGAGCAAAGACCGGCAGGTTTGCCAACATTTCAGAGATTCAGAAGAAGGTTTCCTAACTAGCAGCAGGGTCAGGACCCTCCTCTTGAGTGTCCTGGGCTCTTCACACATCGCAGGTGGTGCCTGTTGTGTTCCTCCTCAAGAAACGGAAAGTTTTCCTGAGAGCATCATCCCCTCATGAGAAGAGGTTGCCTTTCCACGATGTAGCTGGCGGGGTCTGTCTGGTCCAAGCAGGGATAATTGTTCCTGAGGTGTCAAGCACAGTTAAACTATTCCTCCCGGTGAGGAGGTATCAGAAAGCCTTTCTGGTGCTATTTGTGACGTACTGATAGATACTTATCCTTTATTTGTGACTACAAAGATGCTGCCATACACCTCTTTAACAAAGATGCAGTGAACCAGTTTAATTCTCGGGGAATTCTGTGTTCACACCTAAGTGGCAAATGCATGACCCATACTGATAAAACTACAGACATATCGGGTAGTTGGTATCGCTTAATACTTCGAATACCGAATTACATTAAGAGGAATTGAACAGTCACAAGCCAGAGATGAGTAACACTTGCTTTACCTCTGAGAAAAGCATTTGCAAAGGGATAAAAAGGGACCATTTTGTATCAAGCCATCGATCAGCTTTCCGTATGTTTCACTACCTCCTGATCCAGTGAAAAGCACAAAACTTCAGTTTCAGAGCAAGTATTTTGCTGTTACTTAGGACGCTTTAAATCATATGTGATCTGAAGCCCAACTGTCCCATATCAGTGTAAACCACATCGATATTATCAGCTACTGGCAATCTTGATAAATGAACCCATTAAATGTTATTCTCCAGCATAATGCACTTGCAACTTTTTGTAAGGCTGGGTCAGAAACACAGATTTTATAAGTATTGCTGAAGCCAATGGATTAGGTGACAGCAAATATTTTGGCTTTGTTATAGAGGGTTAGATTGCTATGTCACTTTACTGTAAAATACTGTAAAATATACCAAGAGGTATATGTGATGTGTAGGTCACACTATCATTTTGGGCACAGTTACTGCCTTCCCAGATATGAACACGCATTGCATGTGTCCTCTACAGTGTCAGCCAGTCTTAGACAAGGACTTTCACCATGGGTAAAAGTAGGAATTAAAAAAGAAGGGATTTGAATAGCCAGTATGAGCTTCAAATGCACAATCATGTTTGCTAACTTTGCCGGTTGGAATTTGGCCAATTTTCTCTTCCCTCATCTGAGGAGAAGAGCACAGAAATAATTTTAAAATCACCCTCTTTAGTTAATTAATCTGCCCAAAGCCAACACAGACAATTTACATCTCTAATTTTTGGCATGAAGCTATAGGATCCAACTCCTTTACAGATATATGCAGTTGTGACCGAAATTCTAAGTCCATACACCCAGGCCACCGAACACTGAAGTGAACTTTAGTATCTCCTATGTACTACAAGGTCTTCTACTAGGCATGCAGCAGGGAAAATCTTTGATTCCATCTATCAGAAGTGTGGGGGGGTGTAGACCCACCACTAGAGGGTGACAGAATATCATGTTTAGTTAATGGTGGGACATTGGATTGTACACATACATTAGTGAATATACACCAGGACCACAAACTAGTTTTTCTTGACAGTCCCTAAGGCTCTTTGAGTGGATTCTACGTGTTCTGGCATTCAAGTCAAAGCCTTACTCAAAACCTTTCAAGATCTTCATAGGTTAGGAGTAGGGTTTCTTATGGACCTGCCTCTCCATCTAACATCATCATTGACTATTGCTGCCTAAATTAAAAACAAAAGTAATCAGAAGGTGAAGACAAGGTAGGCAGACCAAGGCAATGGAATGCTACAGAAAAAGTACAACTGCCCTTTAGGCACAACACAAAACCACCTTTTTTTTTTTTTTTCTGAGAATCTGTTGTTTTACTGAAACATGAAGGAAAAGAGGGAAGAACATTTTGAAATGCCAACAGAAAGAGAATGCAAGTAGAAGATAAACAGCGAAATGAAGGAAACAAAATACACACTGCTGTAACTTCGATGATAAAGAATATAATTATATTAATTAAAAGTACTGGTGCATGACCCTCTGTTCACAACATAGCTCTACTTGTGTCATGCTTTCAAGGAAATATGTGATGATACAGATGAGTGGTGTTCTTCAGACAAAGTGTTGAGAGTTGATCATTTTGCACGAAGTTTGGGAAGTGTTGAATCAAGTTTTTCCTCCCAGTTTTCATCAAACTCATGCCTTTCCTTCCAATTCCAGAGCAAAGCAAACTTTCCCATCCACCTACCACTCCCCTATTGTGTGTCAAAACTCCTTATGCATAATAGTCAAATTAAAGAATTCAGTTAGGTTAAGGGGTTGAGTGTCGCTCATCCAGTTGCACTATTCTTTATAAGGAGAACTGCCCTGGGACTAATGGTCCTTCTTACCACGGACTGAATTCAGGCACAGGAGTGGGTGTCAGTTCCTTAGAGGAAGGTGACACTGGGAATTCCCTCACTCCAAAAGATCCAACCCACTCCTACAGTTGAGAAATGATTTCTAGTACGAACATCCTGCTCAATTTTGTGGTGTCAGAGAAAACAGCAACAGACTGCTGCTGCCATTCTGGCATTTCCACAGCCTCCTCTGGGATGTAAGTTTACTTCCACTTTGAAAAGTTGCACTTTAAACCCTCACCTGTATAGCTGGGCAACCAAACAGCTGTTGAAACCTACACACAGGTTTTGATTCTCTTTCTAACTTGTGGCTGCCTTCTGGCTACTGTTGGCTCTTCTAATCCCACTTCTTTTGGAACATAACATCCACGTGCTTGAAAGTAAAGCAGGGATATGTTTTATCGAGGCAGTACTCTAAGGGCCTGATCCTTAGACTACTGAATTTAATGGAAATTCTCCTATTAAATTAAATGGAATTTGAATGAGCACCCAACACTGTTACTTTGGTATTAATATCTAGATGTCTCTTTCATTTTCCATGGAAACCAGTTAGGATGTGGCTAACAGAGGCTGAGAATCATTCGACCTGTGTTTCTTCAAAAACATACCTAGAAACTGCAAGTGCCTTACAGTTATTGTTAGAAATGTTGCCAGCAAGTAGGACCATATAGATCTATAGATATATATACATATATGCATATGAACATCTTCAATTTACATACCGTGTACACGTTTTATATTCAGCATTCTTATCTACTATAGCATAGGATACCATATAAGGGAATTAAAGAAAAACTTTTGCAATAATTTCATTCCAGTAAGCAGTGCTTGACTAACATTGCTGTTTGGGATATAAAATCAAAAAGTCAGCGTTGTCTCAGAGGAACCATCGTTGTTCTGCTTACACAGAAAAAAGTTATTTTGCTTTCTTATTCTACTGATTTAACAAAATTAGTTAATGATCAAAGCCTCTCAGTTGGAGCAATTTAATTTCAGTCATTTACAGTCCAGACATTAGCAAAATACTTCTTTATTAGCCATCAGAAATCAAGCTCTCCTTGACAATAAAGTATTCAGTACCTTTTGAACATTCAGTAGATGTTCTTGGTACTGTTGGATGCCTCTGTGTCCTTTAAATACATGCTGAGAGACCTCCTCAAGGGCAAAGACTTGAGCCTTACAGCCAAGATGGCCAGCATAAACTTTCTATCAATGCAAACAGCTTTACTTGTGGGTAAACACAACCTATTCCAACCTTAGAAGATTTTTTTTTACATAGCCAAAATTGGTGTAACTTCATTTAATTTTAAATGAGAAACAAGTGCTTCTCTTTAAATAAGAAACAGAGGTTTGGCATCTTCTCTACATAGTCAAGGAACATGTATTATGTGAGTATTTCAAAGTCTAGTTTAGAATCATAGCATGGTAGGGGTTGGAAGGGACCTCTGGAGATCATCGAGTCCAAACCCCATGCCAGAGCAGGAAGAGTTCAATTCAATTCAATTCAATTCAATTCAATTCAATTCAATTCAATTCAATTCAATTCAATTCAAGTTTTACATGAATATTGTAGAATCATAGAATGGCTTTGGTTGGAAGGGACCTTTAAAGGTCATCTAGTCCAACCACTCTGCAGTGAGCAGGGACATCTTTGAAAGCTATGCAGTTGCCACACTGTCCCTTTTCACAACACACATCTAGTGACTGTGTCCATCCTTGAGCCACGTAGAGGAATTCAACAACTTTGGGACTCTATGACCATTCAGGTAACAGCCCTGATTATGTCAGCTGGTACCAGGAAGGTCCAGGCTGTGCTCAAACTTAGGCAGGCCTGACTCAGCTTGAAATGAGTTATCTTCAGTACCGTGACATTACAGAGGTAGATGGAAGGAAATTGGCTGAATATTTATGCAGCTCCTACAAAGCTTACCTAAGCTTAAGTTTGCATCTGCTGTCTTTGCTGCCTCTTTGGTGGAAGGAACATCTTGAATTGTTTATTCCTTCTCTCAGCTTTTCTGTGTTCACATAATCTGATCCGTTTTTAACGTTTTTGACATTTTAGGTCACTTCCAACCCTAAGCCTGTCCTTGAGAAGAACCCTTTCTTCTAGCCTACGTGGGCTCAGCCATTTTACTAATACCTCTGTGAAGCTGTTTGTAAGAGAATGACCTCTCCAGCAGCATTTTTTCTTTCCTGCTTAACTCTTTAACTCCTTTAGAGATTCCTTTGACTTAACTCCATCCGCTCTGGTAGAAAACTCATACGCGTATTTGCAGTACAGCTGCCTTCCTACCTAAGTCACAAGAGGCTCTTAGCAAATGACGTTTCACATTTTGTTAATTCCAGTCACCTATTGCAATGACAACATCTGGGACTCTAGAGAGTTCAGAAAGCTTTTTGACACGTTCTTGATGTTACAGAACAAAGGAGTAAGCCATGGGTTGTCATCTCTAATTAGCCGAGGTAGCTCAGAAGAACATCTTCAAATCTAAATATACATTTTGTCATCATCTATAGGGGATTGTCATGGATTCATGCAGGGTATGTAAGTAAAAATGGATGTTTTATGAATGTAACCTGAGTACATGTGATAAAGGATATGCAACTTTAATTTGATACAAGTGTTTTAATTCCCCAAATGGAAGCACTAGGCTAATAGTGAAATCTAGTTATATTAACTCACTTCAAAAACAAACACAGTTCCTCTCCAAATCAAAACCTGGCTTCTTTCAAGCTCAAGATATTTCTGTCATTTTTTGGCAAAAACTACGTGAGAGCATCGCTCGGTTTTTGCACTGCTGAATGTAAAGCTTCACAGGATTTAGCCTCAAATGGAATTCATGGCATTAACTTAAATATAGTCTGCTCTACATTTGCAGTTGCAGCAGATAGTTGGTTTTCTTGCTAGACAAGAAGATGGTTGAGTTTGTGCAATTATCAGATTAGACAATGGTTTTCTAACTATATACGTTCACTTACCAGATACTGTGATACATCACATACTTGCACATACATAATTTTATGTATGATTCCTTGAAAATTCCTGGCTACTCTGAAACAACTCCAGAAAGAATGAAAGACCAAGGTATCACAGAAGCATGAAGCACCTGCTGTAAAATCCTTACTTTATAGTTTTCCCAGCTAGGGATTGTAATGCTTAATGGCAAAAAGTAAAAGCTGTACATGCATGTCATCATTCTGGGCTCTTTTTTCTTATTGTTTTAAGGGAAATATTGCCAAATGCCTTGTGGCACTTTAATAGCCACCAAAAAGAAAAAAAATCATGCACCAAACATAACCATATTTTTTATTATTCTTTCTCTGATGCTCTCACTGAGAAGAGCCTAAGCTGTTTTATGACTTTTCAAAACATCTGCATGGACTGGGACTAGGTATAATTGAGGAAGCCATTGTCTCAAAGAGCAGAAGCCAGGTGCCCTTCTGCCAGCAGCAGAAGAGATGCTGCTCTCCTTGCGTGCAATAACAACTGACGGAAGCACTGACCAGGAGAGAAGACAGTTCAGACATCTTCTCTGTCAAGAGATATTCAAAGTTTTATTTCCAAAAGAAATGTCCTAAACCCCAGCAGTTGCTTATTTCAGGGAGGAGTGCGCCAGGATACAGTGCTCCCCTAGTTCTGGAGCTTGGCCACTACTAGACAGAAAGGAATTTGGGATTTACTGGGCCACAGAAAACAAATCGTGGAGAGAGCTCGTCTGCACATCCACATGTACTTAGGAGTGGGGAGATGCATGATCTGGGAGAGCTGATTTTTAATTTTTTTTTCCTTTTTTCATGTTAGGCAACTGCCTTCACCACGTACATACATGAAATGGGAAACTAATACCAAGTTTACTGTTTGAATTCGGGGTTGGTTTTGTTTTGTTTTTTAACATGGTCTCCATTTTGCTCTTCTCAAGTGGCTCAAACATTTTCTTGTATATTCACTGAAGTTTTAAAAGCCTCGAATTCCTTAGGCAGTTCAACTGTATGATAAGATAGGCAGTGTAACAGATACTTTGGGTGCCTGGAATCTCTGGTTACAAATTGCTGTGCTAATGGCATTAAGGCAATGCCAGCCTTATTAGATATGACCTTTATTTTTTTATGAAATGTAACTGCAAGGTGATGGGCTAGGAAAGCTACAGCTGCCATATACTTCAAGAAGCAATTTTACATGTCCAAAGGATTTGCACCGTCCACAAAACTGAAAAATACCCAACACATTTGCTGCAATGTCAAGCGAGGACACCACTTTGACTTACATACGACATCAGGGTTTTGAAAGACACTTGAGTATTCTAAATCTGAATAACATTCTCCTTGCTGAGAGGTTTTAGCTACAGCCACAGCTGCTAAAATATGTCTGCGTGAAACTTGGAGTCATGTCACAACACGGAGAGAACTAAAGCTTCATTTAGCCAGAGAGAACAAAACAGGGAAGAGAAATCTTCTTTGAACTATTCAAAGAGTTAAACTTGCACTGCTATACTTAACATACATATATGGATCACTTATGTGCATGTATATATTATGCATGGTAAATGTATAATATGCATATCCTGTTATATAAATATAAAAGGGAATATTTTGACCTTTAAGTTTAGGGTTTGGAGCTGTTGGCTTCTGTTACTGAAAATTGCGGCTGAAAATTGCTTTCACTTCTGCTATTAGTGCTGTCACTTGTGGGTGGGACA
>WUAM01000143.1:6884993-6900610 GCA_024336885.1 Actenoides hombroni | reverse complement strand
ATTGCCAGCCAGAAAAAAAGGCTGGTTAAGCTAGAAAAAGTGCTTGTTTTATGAGAAAGTAAAATTGCAATTCACAGCATTTTATGTAATGCTGTACAAATTACCAGATACCAGAGACTGCATTTCTGGACCTGAATAGTACTAAAAGTTGCAACTAAGGGCAAATATAAAGACACTTGTTTACAATGCAAAGGCTTAGTCAGTACTATAAGCAATATGGCAATCTGCATAGCAGAAGATATAATGCTTTGTAATGTGATTTTTACTTTACATATCAATTCCCACACACATGAACTAACTCAGAAATAGCCCCATTAATTTCAGTCATTATAAAAAAGGAGAAAATACAGGAAATAAACTGATAAATTAAATGGGGATTCATAAGTAGCCAATGTATTTACACAGTGATATGTTTGCCTTATTTACTGGGTAGTAGCTCTGTTTTATAAAGACATCAGTAAAGCATTTAAGAGTGTACCAGCCATGGGCTGGCAATCTTATTACTAAAGTTGCTGGTGACACTTCCATTCTTTTCAGTTATGGTTTTGTCAAATAACAGTCTGAAATGATACATACTAGGTGTCTGAGTGAGGCATCTCAGAGAAGAGAAAGAAGAAAAGAGAGAAGAAGAGAGAGAAGAGGAGGTAAAGGTCTACGTATCATGGAAAAGCCCACCATCCTCACATGATACTCCACTCTCACCCCAGAGTTGAGGGTGGGAACCAACGTTCCTGAATTTCATTCTTTTGTTGCCAGGCAAAGAATCTCCTGGCAAAAGGAGATTTACCCCATTTCTCTGCAGTAGCCTATTCTAACTATTCTGGCATCTCAAATGACCATGGTGGTTGCAGTGAATTCACCTCCAGCTCTGGCCCACTCATGTACAACATGGTGTATGTCCATTCCTTTGCTTTTCAGAAAGATGAAGACTTGCAAATATATGCAGAAGAACACATACAAACACTCACATACAAGCCTTACACTCCCTAGTTATTCAAAACCTGGCAATACTTCATGAGAAAAGTGGCAGAATCAGTGGTCAAAAGTTAGGAAACTGGTAGAGCATCTGCTCTGGGAGGTGTGAGGCACCTGCTGAGCTAGAAATAGGGGACCTGAGTAGCACCCTTGCCTGCTTGTGCCTGCCACTTCCCACAGGCAAAGTGTTCTGGGAGGGGAAAAGGAAGAAAGTTTGATAATTGGGTAATTCCTGTCATTCAGATAGCAAGAGGATGTCCTGATGTGATATGAAGCACAATGGAACATCTCATAGCTGCCAGCCAGCTGGCCCTGAAGTCATTTGAGCTCTGCTATGAACAGATAGGGTATAATATTGGCCAAATATTCTGAAAAATGAAGTTCTAGATGCCCTAAGGACACTCAAAAATGACTGAAAGCTCGATCTCTCCATGATTTAGTTGTGTGTGAAAATATGGGCAATACAAACGTCCCGCTCTAGAGTATTACTGAGAATTTCTTTCCACTAAACCACTGCTGGGATGAGCAGCACAGAAACTCCTCTCAAGAAGCAAGGTTAAACACCATGCAGTAAATACAACACAGGAGCTCCCAGGGTGAACACCTGATTGTAAGCGTATGAAATGAGACTCACACAGAGCGCAGCCTAAAGTATACAGCATAGCATGTGAGCAACTCATAAATATTGCATTAAAGCATTTTTGGAAAAGGTATGTTACTTTTGGCATGCCTTAACTTCTGAGAACGAGCTCTTGGAATCTTAATAATATTCTCTAAAAGTAGCTTTTATGGATGATAATGTAACACAGGGATATAAAAGACCAGATGGACTCCAAACAATCTTAATAATGTATTAAATATATTTCTTCATGCTTACATGCTTGTCCAAAGAACTACAGCTCCTCTGGTGCCATATAAATATTTAATAATGATAATTTAAAATATACTGATATAATATTACATCTGGGTATTTTACATCCTTATTCCAAAATGGACTTGCCTTAGCTACACGCCAGCTCTGTTGGATTCATTGAGTGTGTTCATGAGAGTAAGTAAGCAATTAGTACTCAGCTTCATTAGGTTTATATTTTGATACTTTCCACACTAAAGGAAAACATGACATTATGGGCAGAATTTAAATAATCACTTAAAAGTTAAGAAAATGCTTCAGTGCTTTTCTGACTAACAACAAATTTAAATATTTGTACAAATGGATTCATGCACTGAACTGATCAACAATCTTTTTTTTTTCTCTCAAAATAAACCTCAGAAAATACCATAATATACTTTTCTCTCTTTCCAATAAAAAACCCCAAACAAACAAACCAAAAATCTCTATTTTTAATATGTGTCATTTCAAAAGTAAGCTATTTAGAGTGTTATGTAAACAGTCCGTGATGTGCTGAATAATGACATCCAAGTTATTTTCACAAGTGAAAAGTTGGCTTCATGCATTTCTTCAAAACCTATTGGAATATTTTGAGCTTTTTAGACATATCTTTTGCCAACAGAAAGGCTATTTCGAAAAAATTTGTTTGTGTGCACTTGGTACCCTTTTCTAGAGTATTCCTAGAACGAAACAGCCCTAAACCAGAGATTAAAGTTACCTTGTAAATAATTTTCACTAAATGCATTAGTATTTATGATGGTAGCTATAAAATTCAAACACCTAAGACACAACCCCCCAAAAAGAAATGAGGTGACATCCATATTTCAGACTTTGAAATTCAGAACAAACCCTAATCAAATCCTAGGGTAATGTAGAAAGATTCACGTAAGGTCCTCATATGGCTGATGACATCATCTTCCCTAAAAATGTGTACAAATTAATATGATATATAGAGAACAGTGCAGGACCCCAAACCCATTTATAATTAACAAAAAATTCTACTCATGTCCTATATGCCAGTCCTTCATCCTGCCCTTTTTTCCTCTAAAATTAATTTTACTTATGTAAGAACAAAATATATCTGAATTTGTTTTGACAGACGCAAGAGAAGTGATTTTAACTGGGATGATTCTGAAGTTGCTCAACTGTTTTTTCACATTGACACAGCGCAGCAATTTCACATTCTTCTGCATATTTTAAAGTCTATTACAAATTTTGAAGTCTACCACAAAATTTTGGGCGCAAAGAATGTTCATGTAAATGAATTTAGAAAATTGTTGCTAGCTGTGTACTGGGGATACACTGGGGTGTTCTGGTGTAAAAGCCTTAGAGTGACCTATGCTGTGTTTGCACAAATTGTTTGCTGGATATAAAATGGAAATTCATATTTAATTTAGAAAATTTGATACACTAGCTAAGCTTGACTTTTTCTGTACTATGATTACAAGGTAAAAAGTGGTACTTGAAAAAAACAACAAAACCAAACCCAGGCATTTTGTGCATGATATGTTTTGGGGTTTTTTTTCCCTTATAAGTAGAATGGTGTTCACCTGGCATAGGAAGTTTGTTATACTGAGGTCTTTGTACCAGTATCTCCTTTGTTGACCTGTGATGATACTCCCAGGCTGGAGAAGCACTGTCTCTATGACCAGAAGGGAAAAGAGAACTTTTCATGGAGAGATGACTGTTTATTGAGCATTTGCACCTTAAATCTAAGTTTTAAGGTGATAACAAACAAGGCTATTTGCACTAAATACTATAGTACTGAAAATGGTTTGCAATATGTCATTATATATATGTGTGTATGTATATACATTATGTGTTACCTTGGATACAAGGCTTGCTCTGTAGGCAGCTAACTGCTTCAGATATTCCTTCTTGGCAGCTTCAGTTTTCTTTTTGTATACCTAAAAACAAAGAGTGTCACATTGGTAAATTAATCTGGGTTTGTTTTTATATATCACCGATGTGCCTCATGCATCTTCATAAAGCCTTTCTAAGTAAACAGCCTTTCCTCCTCATATTGCTTAAAGAGTGAAATAATAAACATCCGATATTTTAAAGAAAATATTGTTCTGACTGTGAAACACCCTTTAGCTACCCAGCAGTACTGACAAAACAATAGCCCTCCTAGCATCTCAGGTTTAATTGTTCGAAGTGAAGCACGGGGCGTACTCTCAAATGGGACCTTTAGGGAAGGGGGAAGGCAGGCGTGGGCCTCTCCACTGGCTTCCATTGGTGAGATGAGTTAAAACCCTCTGGGGAAGATGAGAATGTGCAGAAAGACATTGGAGCTAAAGGAAAGAAGAGGTGATGACTCCACGCAGAGCAGCCAAGAGGCTTTCTCTTTTCCTTGCCTAGACTGTTGGGGGCAGTCAAAGAAGCTTCACGGAGCTGCTAAGGATAATAAATGTTAGTCATTATTCCAGTCTTGATCCCATATCGGTCTAATTAACTTCTCAGGAGCATGGATCTATTTCTGTACTTTTCTCTCAACTCACCAAATTATTTTAAATGCTGCACGGGCACAATCCCATCATAGATTAAAGAACTTGAAGAATCACTTCAATTTTGCCCAAATTTCAAGATCAGAGATTATCTGCGGGGTTAGGCAGGACCTCATAGCACTACTGTAACATGATATTAGAAAAGCATACATAGATATTTAGGGTTGAAAGTTCTCAGGAGGAGAACCAGTTTCTGATCCGCAGAGCCTTGCTAATGACTTGCTGTTAGCCATGGCAGTGACGGATTCAGGAACAAGTCAACATTTCTATCTGCAAATATTCTCATGAGTTTCTCACTATTTCATGTTATTTTTCTTAAAGGGTAGGTTCAGGACACACATAAGCATCTTGTCTTCATGTAATTGTGCAGGATTGACTCCTTCCCTTCCTTGCTGCAGGGAAAAACTTAAAACCCATCTAAACAGAAGATTTTGAAGTAAGGGAGACAAATAAAGGGAAAGAAAATCTACTTTATTATTGCTGTTCTATTTCGCAATTTTAAAGTCACATGCCAGAGGTTAATTCATGTTTTCACGGGGATTTGGGATTCAGAATATCACACAAAAAGGAACTGCAGCTTTGATTCTCTGCTGTGCGTTTCTCCAGCTAAGTGCACAAACCTGGGCACCTGCAGAAAGCCTCCACAAAGAAAGTAAAGTCTATCCACCTTCCCTTTCCCACTCCACACTGCCTAGTTAACTGACTGATTCCAAGGTAAAAGATGGGCAAAGGTATTTAGGACAATTTTGGATTCCACAACTCAGACACACACGGATACACCTCCTCCTCAGAGGAAGAATAAGCTTCACGAAACCTTGAAGTGATGTCTTTTGCACTAGTACAACCAGCAGCCCTGTAACGGAGAGGAGCTGGCAGCGCAGAGCGTGCACACAGAGGGACAATACAGTTGCAGACATGAGAGCAGCAGTGTCAGGCTGGAAGGATCCAGTACAGCACCATTTTTATAAAGAATGTGCCCATGAAACATTTTTTTGTTTCACTGAGGCTTTGCTTTCAGAGACAGAACAAACCTCAGATAAGGGCTGGCAAAACTCAGAGGCTGCCTAAAAGGATTAAAGATTTTGCTTCCCAGGGAAGCAAAAGATCATAATGGAAACAGAGAAGTCTTAGGTTTCTAAAATTGTAAATATAAAGACAGAGAGGAAAAAAGATTGGTTTTAGCTGTGCAACTGTATCTGTGCAGCCTTGTAATTTCTCCAGATTAAGATAAATATATAGTGTTGGCTGATCTCCTACTGCTTTGCAAAAAAAATGGTAGCAATTTGCTTTTTAAGTTGTAATCGCTTGTGATTATTAGGGAAATGTACTGTTTGTTTTGAAAGTGAATAAAAAATTAGCCAACAATCTGCTCCTAGCTGCTAAAATAAATTTAGTTTGACCTACAGAACAAAGACTAAGTTATACCGCTTTGTATATTGCAATGCCTCTGCATCATTCTGATAGCCAGTTTAAAAAACAGGGCTGAACAAAGAATTTTACACAGAATAATGATCTTCAAAAGATCATGTATCTACTGCTTCTGCACTGGATTTTATTTTGCATTACACAAATATAAAAAAAATACACACTCCTGCTGTGCTCTTACAGTCACAGCATATTGAAAGAGTCCTCTGGGACCTGACTTTTCCCTCAAATAGTCATATTGCACAAGGTTAACTCAATAATATGAAGCTAACAACAGGCCGGTAAATCTCCATCTAAACCATCAGTAGTTCATAGGAATGTTGTCAGCATCATACAGCTGCTATTTAATTATTTCCTCCCTGTACATCTACCACGCTCAGTGCACCCATTGCCTTGCCCTCTCTTCTTGGGTCTTCTGGTGAGCCAGTGAGAGCCACGTGAACACCATGTTTTCTACGGTGATATAAATATTAATCATGCAATAGAAAGTCATTATAGTAAAAAACAAAGTCCTCACTGGATGAGGAAATTTTCTGATGACCCCAACCCGTCTTGATGTTTTGCATTGGCCAATGTGGACCCTGCAGGCTGGCTTTTCTGGAGGGTGGTGGGATCACCCTGTCCTGTCCTTGCAAGGGCATTGGCATGTCCACTGAGGACAACAGCTTGAGCTCTCACTGTCTGTATGCTCCTGTCCTTTTTAAGATGCCCACTGTCTAGGTCAGCATACCAGTGGGTTGATCATCCTCACGCTGGTTTGGGAAATTCTGATTAGTCCCGGCTTATACTAAAATTCAGGGTAAATTCTGCCTGTCTGGGGAGTTAATTTTCATGAGTAACAACCATGTCTGACTGTCAATATTTTTCTCTGAAGCCAAATGAATGTGGCCCTGGCAGCGGGTACCAGTTCACTGGCTTTGTGCTAGACTGGACTTGTACTGGGGGCTTATGAAGATGGGGCAAGTGGGGAGCATCCTGAGCAGCACCTCAAACAGGTATGAGCAAGTCAGCTGCCCCTCCCAACTTCTTTTTTTTTGGCAGCTGTGAGAATTTTTAGCCCTCGGGCTTAAATAGTTTTGTGTTGTAGTAAGGGCTGCATCCTTGCAGCGCTTTTGGGGAGGCTTGTATCGTCGCTCACGTGCACGCTAGAAAACGGCTCAAGCTCTTTTGAGTTTCATGCTTAAGACAATGTTAAATTATGAAACGCATCATTTCCAATAATACATTTAACATTTTTCCTGTAACAACAAGCAGGCTTCTGCTCTGTTGCTTATCTATAGTGCGTAGTGGTAATATTTATTTTTAACATCTCAGAATTCCCTTATAAGGTCATTTTCCCCTACTCCGCCAAGCAAGCAACAATTATTAAATAAGTAACTTGTCAGGAGCATATACTTATGGAATTAAGTAATTTCTAGCTTGCTTTAATTCAATTAACATGATAATTGAATGTCAACTGATTGTCATTCAAGCAGTAAAGGCCCATTCTGATTCAGCAGCAGATTTGTTTCCTTACACAATATTTTATTTTTCTATATTGTCCCAGTTGTGGAAATTGAATGTTGGCAGAAAAAAACCCCATGATTTCAGCATGTGCAGGGTGGGTCAGCTTAATTTATTCTTATTCTCCTCAGCTTGTTATAGACCAAACCACCAAGATTACATTCATTTGTCTACAAACAGAAGCTGCTGGCATTATTTTCCTACTCTGCTTCACGAATGCATATTTACACAGCATAATACACAGATTCTTAGTTTACTATTTAATTACATTTCTAAAGTGCACCCGGTGAGGTAGCTTCAAGTTCCCTTACTGTTAAGTTCCCTTAGCAAAGCATGCAGCAATGTAGAAGAAGATGCTTCCCAAAAAGGAGTAAGTATGAAACTCTACCTTGTGCATATAGGTATATAAGATAGCATTTGAATCAGGCCACTAATCAGGCTGCTGTAGCAGCTGACATCAAGGGCTGAACTCTTTTTATTAACAGTGCTACACATCCTTAAACTGACTGCCCTGAAGTTCCATTTGGAGACAGAGAGGTGGTGGATTACATGTTTAGCCACAGGCACTCATAAATACTTGTTTTATCAAATTAAAACCACAGTAGAGTACCTGCTCTCCAGTTTGATGATGCCAACTTCTGCTGGCATCATAGACATGATGCCAACGTCAGGTCATGTTTTGCATTATATATTTTAACTGCTGCTTAGTTCTTGTCTTCCTGGATCATAAATTCCTTGCGGCAGGCTTTGTGTCCTCTTCTATGTGTCGGATAATAGGAAACTCATCACTGATGTATACATAACTGAAATACACCTGTAATGCCTTGAGTCAAGTTTCTGTTCTGATCAGAACTGTCCTTTTCTGAAGGAACTCTCTCGTGGAGGATTATCAACACATCACAAGACACTCCACAGCAGGACTCCTACCCTGTCCCTTGTTCGCTTAGGAGAACAGATCTCCCCTCCCCCAGTCATCATCCCAAGAGCCAAAACAGGTACTCAAACGTCTGCAAACATGTCCTCAGTTTCGAGTATCAGGTGTTAATGGAAGAAGGTGCCACTGACTACAGTCCCCCTTTGAAACTGGAGACTTGGTGACAGTCAGTTAAACTGACTGATGCTCTTAGGAGAAAAAGAGACTTTCAGAATTTGTGCCTCATGGTGGCCTGAAAAAGCTTTGTGTCTCCTAGCTGACAAGGCACATGACAAAGAACCATGCTACTTCCCTGCCTTAGCCTAAATAGATGGTACGAGGATGGCAAAGAAGAGGAAGTTATCAGTTTATCTTGCGGATTCCTCCTTAGAGCTGACACTTGCAAGCAAGTTGGATTTGTCTTCTGAAATGATGAAAAGGTGCCCCCATTTGTTTTGATGGAAGTGTTCCATAACCCCCCCAAAACAGCATATGCAAAAATAGCAAACGAAAAAACAACATGATCGATTTTGTCTTTTTGGTCCCCACAGTGTTATTACCCATGGGAGTGTCATTTGCACAGGCTACAGTTACAGGAATGGCATCTGATAAAATACAGTAGGCTGCAACCCAGAATTAAATTCCACATTCCTGGCCCTACATACCAGGACTCATAGAGAAAACTTGTGTTTCTTCCAAGTGGGAGACATATCTCTAGTTTTAATCTTCTGATTTTGCAGTAAAGGCACCTAGAGCTGCACATGCTCGTCTAAAATATAGAGAGAGATATTCCCACTGCAGTCAGGAAAAAAAAAAAAAAAGTCCTCTGAATTGCTTAATGGATGCTGAAATATGTTACCATTTGATTTTTAATCTAGGTACACAGAGTAACAGAAAGAGGCCCAGGGCTAGCTATATGGCTCAGCAGTCTCTTTGACTGTAGAGCATGAAAAAGACACTGATGACATATTAGAGGCTTAGGGGAAAGAATTCAGTCTTTCTGGCGTGCAGGGGAAAGATCACAGGCCAAATTCAGCTCTAGCACAAACAGTGAGACTCGGCAGAGACCGCCGCAAATTGCAGCCATTTGTGCCAGGCCAAAGCGTGACCTTGTAGGCTTGATGCTTGCAGCTCACGGGGGTGGGACTGGACATTTCATCAGAAGCCTGTTGGATGGAAGTTGGGTACAGAACAAATGACATTAAACATGGGACTTATGTGGTGATTATTTGCACTTGCAGGTATTCTTGTGTTTTTAAAGTATGGATGTGAGCCTGACTGGAGTGTAAAAGTGGGGACTGGAACATCTCTGATGGGGAAAGGCTGAGAGACCTGGGGCTGTTCAGCCTGGAGAAGAAAAGACTGAGAGGGGATCTTATGAATGTTTACAAATATCTGAAGGGTGGGTGTCAAGGAGTAGGGGCCAGGCTCTTTTCATTGTGCCCTGGGATAGGATGAGAGGCAATGGTAGCAAGGTGAAACATCTCAACAGGAGGAAAAACTTTTTCCCTGTGAGAGTGACAGGCTGCCCAGAGAGGTTGTGGAGTCTCCTTCTCTGGGGACTTTCAAGACCCCATTTGGATCTGTTCCTGTGTGGGCTGCCCTGGGTGACCCTGTTCTGGCAGGGAGTTTGGAATCAATGATCTCCAGAGGTCCCCTCCAACCCCTGCCATTCTATGATAATAGCTGAGCCTAAATCCAGTTTTGTATGCAAATGTTTTAGAGCCATGCAAAAAAGATATAGATTTATCTATATCTGTACATAGACATGAGTTTGTATCTGTGTGTCTCTGTGCCTATTCTTGGCCCGTTTGTGTTCCAGCTCATTAAGCAGAGGAAGGGAGAAGGAGCTGGCACCAGGGTGAGGATAAGTTGTTTTAAACTCTCGACTCAGTCATCTAGAGGTTCAAAAGGTAGAGATGCGATTTCAGGACAGAAATTCCTCAAGAAAAAAAAAAACCAGATCTCTCAAACAAGCCTAAGGTGCCACACTGGTAAGAGCGACTTTGGGAGGGGAGGTGTAAGGCTGCTGGCTGCTGGCCCCAGGCCTGAATCTACTTTGCCTGTACCTCAGTCTGGCAGCGGGCACACACAGATGTGCCTTCATTTCCTATTCTCACTGACAAAAATAAAACAAAGCTGAATTTAAATTTTGCCTGGCTGCTTATCTACTAAACCTAACGTACGTTCTCATCCTCTTACAAGTGTGTTTAAGTTATTCCTTAGAGATTGGTTCAATTAGCATGGAGGTAATAATTAGAAAAGAATCGTCCTTTCCAAAGGGGAAGCAAGAGGTAGATAAACAAACATCTCTATGACTATATGAGAATATTTAAGAGCGAACAAACTGTAAATGTATGTTTTCAAAATGCTACTGACTACCTTGACCTGATGGTCTGGTTGTCCTCTGGAGCTATTTCAGTAGCCACACTGCAGTTTCCTAAACTGCCTGATGTCCTGACACTGGGCACCCAACATGCTCATCCTGGCACTGGATAATGTGCTGCTACATCTAAAACTTCACCGTGATCGAAAGAGAAACTTATAAAATACACCTTTTTATTTTTTGTGCCCAAATCTGTCTGGGTTATTTTTAGTGACCAAAATAGACACCCCTGAAAGCTTGTGGTTATAGCCAGAATAGTAACAGCATCACAAAAGTTGACACTAACACGGGAAGACTTCAACTCACTCAAGTATTGGTAACATACAACCCAAGCTCCATCAGGTGTTAAGGAATAAACTGCAGCTTTTATCCAGTGGGTCTTTGAGCACCAATGAGGAGTAAACGATTTGATTTTGTGAGCTCCGAGGATTTGTCAGCTGCCTCGTAAGTATAATTCTGGCTCTTCATATTCCTGCTGCTTCTAATTTAGCAGGACAGGCTCATAATTGAAGCAAATTAACTATTTACACTTGCCACTTCTATCAGGGGAAGAGGACACATCAGCGGGAAAGAATGAGTGGGAAATTAAATTCTTCCCACTTGTGTCAGATCTGCCCTTATATAAACACATTAACAGTAATTTCATGAGGCGTCAAACATAGGAATAAATACTGAGGAATAAAATAATGAGGTGTTGCTATTGAGCCGAACTGTTGCAGCTAATATTACTGTGCATGAATTATGCAGCCTGAAAGAAGGCATATGTTACAGCTCTCAAACACTCCCTTTGCCAGCTTCTTCTGATCATTAAGTTTTGGGTGAACCAATCCTTCTTCCCATTGCAAGGCCAGTGCAATATTGAAGTCCACACACAGAAACACATATACACACACACGTATGTACATGTGCACACTAATCTGCTCCTAGGAGGCCAAATTAGTTCCTGCTAGAATTCCACTTAAGGCACTGAAGTTGCACCAGAGAATAAGTTTCTTGAATGTTGAATAGACATTCAATTTGATTTTTAGAATAATACCATATTTATTAAGGTCTTTGGCTGAAGTTTTGAAGTTACACTAATCTAAACAAGAACATTTTGTTTGTAATTTGCCACATCTATTACAGCTTTACTAGGACTCCAATTAGAAACTTAAGGTTCATTTAGTACACACACATCTGGTACTGATTTAAGGTGACTTTCCTTTTTCATCTAAGGACAGAAAATGACCTAAGTAGCCTTTTTACCCAGTTTGAACTAGTGTTCTGTCTGACAGCCAGAGACTCAACCATTTAGCATGCTGAACTCTCTTTCCTGGGGGCTATTTTCCTCCCTTTTGCAGTAAAAATGTGCGCAAAGGGCAGAGGTGTACATAAACAAGCTATAAAAGCAGGACGCACACAAGCGTAGCACTGACTAAGGAGAATACGGTGTTTGCAATCATAGAAGAGGAACTAGAAAAGCCACTGAAAATATCCCTGTGCTTTGGACACAGCACTGAGGAGAATCTGCCTCAACACACCACTCCTACAGCTGACTTTCACTCACAACCTTATTAATCCAAACAGTTTTAGGAAACATGTACATGCAGTTAAAAATGAGGGAGAATGCCCAGTCCCTGCTTCTGATCGTGTGTAATCACTGTACTCGGTTTGGAACTGGAGAAGAAACCATGACAAAGTCCACCATGACCACTAAAGTCCCTTTAAGTTCTCGACGACTCTGTGCAGACCGGTTTGGACAAGCTGAACACAGGCACACACCAGCATTTGCACACACAGAAACTGATGGGAACAGTTATAGCATAGGACTCCAAAATGCAAAGGTCTTCTCACAGTAAAATGAGAGTGGAAGTCCACTGATATCTGCTTGAAACTAATAAATTGCAATATTCTCACAGTAAGAGCATTGGAATGTGGGTCATTTTAAGTAAGACTCCTGCCTAACTTCAGTAAGGCACCCACCACCATCTAGTTCACCATAACATTTCCATCCTGGTCATTCCAGTCCTATTTTCTTGAACAACAGTTTCCCAGTTTCTTCACAGTTTGAGAAACATATGTGGTACCTGCACAAACCCCTTCAAGCTACAGTCCAATATGTCAGGTTATCAAAACTGTGTTGCAAAGGCTTGGACATACATATACTGCCCTTAGGTCTTTACTATACTGAGTTTCAATACCTTTATTTATTCTGTGGTCAATCTTCAGGAATAAACAAGAACAATTCTATGCATTTCAGAAAAAGCTGTCTCAGGTCTTAGGAACAAAGAAGATTTTGTTTTGGCAGGAAAACATGAGGTTATTCTTCTTTCTCAATAGTGCATTATGTTCTGCTTTCTGATTCATTTATATTTACTATTTAAATAGTAAAAAGAGTTCCAATTCAGGGAACATAATTTTGAAACACAATTCCATTTAAATTCCAGAATATGCATTAGCCTCCAAAATATAAAAGCCAGAAGCTTTATGATAATTGAATCCTTTTCAGCAAGTATAATTCATCAATAAATTATTCCTCTAATGAAGTTATTGTTTTCTTATTTAACTATTTTTTAATTTCTCAGGCTTCTTCAATGCCAAATTCCAAATGCTACATCAATAGTTTGTATTTTTAAAGTCCAATTTTCCTACCAGAGACACCGGTTTCATAATAGTTACTAATGCTCTGGATGTGAAAAATTAGGCCTTTAAAATACAGACTATCTAGTCAGTTAAGATGTCTTGTAATCATTATTTTGTACTATTGGTTCCCTAATGGAATAAAAAATGAGTTTAAATTTTTTCTAGAAAATAGGATTGCACATTATTTTTTTTTTTTTTAAATAGGGACTATCTTTTATTCTTTTTGTATGGTGGTAGATTTGAAAGGGCCTGGAGTTTTAACAATATGCTTAAGAGATGATAATGAATAGGCAAAATGAGTCAAAGAGCAACAAAGATACGTTAACCCAAACTCTTGGAGTAACTGGCTTAAAAATCTAGTTGGAGCCATTTTTTCACGGCTGCGTCATGTGGATTCCATAACACATCATTCTGCTGTGTTCCAACTTAAATTAAGGACAACAGAAATAAGGAAAATAAATCTTGTTCTGCTGTTCCAGTGTAGGACTTATTCAATTATTTTCAACCACAAATAGGAAACTCAAGTTAAAGCTGGAAATGTAGGGGTTTATGCACTCTTCTTAAACAGAATTCTGTGGAAAGACTTCAATTTTCTGCTGGTACTACTAACACGACAAGCTCAAAGGAAATGTGCATTTTATAGTTTTTAAGGTTTATCTCCATCATATGGTCTCAAACTATTACTTATGAAGTCAAGTTTTCTGTGTTGTAAGTGGAGCAAATATTTTGGAAGGAAAAACTGCACCACTGCAACAACTACAAACTACAGGTCAATATGAAAAATGGTGGAGGAAATCAAGCACAACATTTGGCTAGATGAATGATATTCCTGAGATGGCACATATTCAAGTTTCATCCCAGCAAACAAAAGAAGCTGCCTACAGTGCTTAGATGACCCTGATAACACTTTCCTGAAACAAAGCCTCTGAGCTACAGCACGTTTTGTACCTGTTTTTGTTCTTCTCCTAAGCCGTCCCACATCGAAGCTACAATTTTAGAGACTTCACCAAAAGTAGCATTGGGGTTTTGGCCCTTGATGGCTGCTTGAGTGTCTCGAAAGAATAATGCATAGGCAGACACAGGCTTCTGTGGCTCATTTGGGTCCTTCTTCTTCTTCTTTTTGGGAGTTTTGGGTTTCTTTCCCATATCTGAAGCAGGTCTCTTCTCTCCACCATTGACCTGTAACATAAAATCAGGAAAGTACTATAAGAGAAGGCAATTTAATTCAGTCCACCTATCATTACAGCTTTTGTGATACACAAGAGATTTGGGATTTTGCATGCAAACAAGGAATTTTAGTTGGCATCTTTGACAGTCCAAATGTTGACACCATCTGACTCACATGTATAAAATTCATGAGTATTCCAGATGATGCAATTTTTCCCTTCAAGGTGCTTTATCTTTTGCTTTCATGTAATTGTTATAATCTCATTTATAGTTCATCTGGTCATCTTTTCACCTCTTCTACATTTTATTGCTAATGGATATAACACAGGTAAAATGAGTAAATTGAAATGAAATTAGTTTCATTATGGCCTGACCACCAGTTCAACTGCATGAACCACCTGCAGACAGCAAGAACACCGTCATTTCTACCTGTTCCTTGTCCTTGCCCTTTCCCAGAACTCCCTGAGACTAGTGTTCAAACCAATTGTTACTCCAACTGGTGGGACACCTTCCAGGGAGTTTGAAGAGAATCTGATTTTGAGTAAAATGATTGAAGTTGTAGACATTCCACTGCACACCTCCTGATTAAAATCTGAAGAAACAAAGCGTGGCCAGTACAGACAGTTTAGACCTCTTTGGAGGATCAATTCTGATCCATCTGGATTTAGCAGCTTATTTTTTTCCTCTGTGCATGTAAAAGCAAAGGGTTTGAGGACAGGACTGAAAGGGGAATGGCAAATGAAGAAAAGGGCACGTGCATTATTTCTGTACCACCTAAAAAACCCGCACACGAGCCTTTGTGCCAGCTTGTGAAATGCAACTGTCCTTTGCCACTGAACAGCTCAGAGACCCTGATCCCCAAAACACCACCTTCCGAGGTGGCTCAGAGGCACATAAAGGGACACTGTCCTGATTCTTCAACAGCCAGAGCTCCACAGCAAAGCAGCTTCTCTTGATATGATCACTTAATTCACTGTACCTGTAGCAGCGATGTGTGATCTTAGCAGAGGGTTCAAAGGCTTTTTTCTCTTGTTGGCATGGCCAGAGCACTGCGCGTCATAAGCGTTTTGAAGTATGAGAAGATCAAGAGCATAAAAGGCATGCTCTAGGCTGAGGATCTACTAGGCATGACTTTTATCACATCCTTGTTTCATTATTCTTTAATAATGCAAATAACACATATCAAGTGACACCAGAGAACACAGGTGTTCAAACCAGTGCAACTGCATG
>WUAM01000143.1:6842372-6884306 GCA_024336885.1 Actenoides hombroni | reverse complement strand
GACATCAAGGGGCTGAAGTGTGTCCAGAGAAGGGCAATGAAGCTGGGGAAGGGTCTAGGTCTGGTGAGGAGCAGCTGAGGGACCTGGGCTTGTTCAACCTGGAGAAAAGGAGGCTCAGGAGAGAGACCTTCTGGCTCTTGACAGCTCCCTGACAGGAGGTTGAAGCCAAGAGTTATCCAACTTGTAGTCTCTTGCTATCATGTCATTCTACAGGGTACACAAAATTACTGGCTAAATGGTAATTAAGTGAGCTCCCAAGTTAATTTGGCAATATCAATCTAAACTCTTCAGACAGTTCTGTGCAAACTCCATGAGCAAGTAGGCCTGACAATAATTTGGGCTATAGCTAAAATTCTGCCTCTATTATTTGCTAAAGCTTTCCTCTTTTTTTGGGCCAATGACATTTAAAAGTTCTTTGCATATTAGGATACCACATTACTTAAACTACCCTTAAGCTAAATGATACGCTGCAGAAACTTGGGTAAGAAGTCTTCTGGTAAACTGTTGTGAGAACAGCTCACCTGAATGATCAAGGGACTTCAAAAACCCGCTGTTAAGAAGAGACTACTCACAGGGGAAATTCTGTTTGTTTTATATGAAAATAACGAAATAAAAAGAATACCAGAATTCCAGTACTAATAACGTTGCAAATGGCTGAGATGATGGCCTACCTTATGCTCCCATCAGTCTATCAGCTTCATAGGCTCCACTTCTAACTACCAAAGCAGAGACAGATGGGAAATAAAATAAAAAACATATATATTCTGCTAGGCATAGACTTGTGCCTCAAAATCCCTGGAGGTGTAGTTAGCTCATGGTAATCCACCTCCTGTCATGGCTTATTGCTTAATTATGGTGATGTATTTAACTTATTTATCACAAGAAAGCAATAATCTTTCACTTTAAAAAAGTGTACATTAACCATGTTGCACACATAAATGATCACAAGAATATCTAGAGTAGGATTTAAAACTATCAAGTAAGGCACATCGTTGATATCTAAATGTCCCTTGAGAAGCTGGAAAATGTCTATAAGCATATTTAAAATAAACTGCAATGGTACCAAAGCCTTTAATGGAGCTAGGAGAGCTGTTTTATGCACACTATCTTGCAGTAATCGCTGTAGTTTAAAATAGATTTTAATCAAGCACCATCTGCATAATAGGCTGAACAGACAACATAGAATTCTACTTATAACTCTTATCATATAAAGTAAATATTGTAAACCCTCTAGCACATAAAGAGAATATGCTGCAGCAGTTCTTTAGTAATCGTGTTTCTCTTGGTTAATTCTTGCTACTTGCGGTCCTTTCACAATTTCCCTCTAAAACACATTTTCTGAAATTCTCTCAGAAGTGATATTCAAATGAGCGTGGAAGAAATCCCTGTTATCCATCTAGGAAGAAACACACATTTGCAAACCAGTAATGCTTCCAGCAGCTCACAATTATGCTTGGCAATAATCGAATACACGTTTAACGATCCAACAGTATGAGTTATGGCAAGAATTACATAAATGTAATAATCCAGAGTTGAGGTGGTCAGGATAAAGCATGTGATAAGTGGTCACTTTGTTTGGAATGCTTTTATGGTTACTTACAACTATTGATTTTTAAGTTCTCTCTCTTTTTTTTTTTCTTCTTCTAACAATAATCCCACATACTAGATTTAGAAGAATTAAGGCAGCTTAGGGATGTACACCACTTGCAGAAAAAATATCCTTGGTCTGAGACTACATTTCATATTTCCATGGAGCTTGCAGCTTTCTGGCTATTGTCACTGATCTTTTAGTCAAGCAACCTCAGCTGACTTGCTTCTAGAGCAACGGCGTGTAGGGCAACTGAGCCACCTATAAACATCTCCCTTTTTCTTTTTTGCAAGGGAATATATGACATATAAAGTCCAAAAGGCCTGTATGAATGAGCCTTTATGAGAATGGGCATTGCCAAAAAATATTTAGCAGCTGCTGCCATTACTTCTGTGTATGTTGGATAAGGCTTACACCAATTTCAATATTTACCATAGAATGAACATCCAAACAGCTCAGTACATGAACAATTACATCAGTTTGTAAAGTTCCCTTATTACTGGCGTTTGGAATATCTACATTAAGCTGAAATGGTCATTTCCTCCATGCATGGAAAGCAGCAGTGGTTCACTAGGGATACAATTATATTTTCAGTCCAAATGTATGTAACATATACATTTGTTCATCCCTTCTGTCACTCTCTTTCTATAAATTCATGCAAACACAAACAGGACACTGAAATTTTTTCTCTAGATAGAACTAGGAAGAGTTGTGAGGGATTTCTCTACCAAGTCTGCTGTGGTTTCTCTTTCACATGTAAGGCTGAGGATTCAGATGCCACAAACTAAGGGAGGTACCTGACACCAAAGTGATTTTTTCATTTGAAAATGTACTTCGTCTTTTTGATCAATGTTGGTAGCAAGGCAAACATCTTCTCCTGCTGGTTAAACAGGGAGAACAGCACTGTTGCCATTAACGATACAGTGAATTCAGAGGGAGTTGTTTTTTTACACGGTCCTTGTGGCAGGAACATCTTCCTGACTTTATGAATCTGCTCAGATGTGACAAGCCCCAGCAGCTACTACATGACTGCAACATGTGCACTTCTACTGAAGGACTGACTAATGAGCTCTGGCCCTGCTCTATTAAGTAGTACCACACATCTACACGGTAGTTTATAAAACAAAGAGAAAACTGCAAATTTAACAAAGTTATATTTAGGTAAAAGACAGAGGTTCTCGTAAGAGACAGAATGGCTATTCTATCTCTTCCTGTCCCCATCCAGTCTCTTGTTTTACTGGGAAGAGGATTTCTGAAGTGAGGAGAACCCTCACGAGCTCCTCCAAAGCACCTCTGAGAAAATGTAATGGCTGGTGGAGAGATCTTCAGCAAAAGCTGATTTATTCTAAGTATCCTTATCCATTCATTTGCAGCTTCCAGGAAGAGCAACACGAGAGAAAGATACACAGCGGAGGGGTTTAAACCATAAACTGCAACAATACACTAACTTCTCACGCTGATTGTTTGAACCCTCTTTTACGGAGGGAACTAGGGCAGAACTTTTGCATCGGGTGAGGTGCACCAGCCCTCTGCCCATCTCCAGTGATGGCCAACTTCAAGCATTTTCACAAAGACCTAGGAAATCCCACAGAAGACAAGTATGGCATAATCTGCTCCCCCATCAAGCTCATAGTTTAAACTCTACTAGATGGAGAAAAACTTAAGCCCTCTGTCACTATTAATCGAATTTAATATCCTCCAAAACTTTTCTCTCAGCAGGGAAATGATAATTACCGAATTATAAGGCAACGTATCAACTTCAGCATACTGAGTTTCATTTTATGTTGTGTATTGTGCCTTTTCTCATCTTCTTCTGCTTAGACTGAGCATGAGAGAATTTTCCAAAATAACATGGCTTGTTAAAAAGTTGAACATTGTATAAACTGCCTTCCATAAAGAAAGGACCAAGTTTTACACTTGGTCTGAAGTGCTCAGTATTTCTTTATTGGAAACTTCAGAAGAGCGCTGTCTGCATGAAACCTTTCTGCAGGCACAAAGTGTTGCAGTGAAAAACTACATGAAAAATATGGGTTAAGTAACTGAAATACTTGACAGAATCAGGAAGCATGTCTTAATTATTTGACTGGATGTTTTCTTGGGAAGTTTAAAGCATCTTGCGCACTCCCACCAAGATATGTGAAAATATTAGCAAAGCAACAGGAGTAGCAAGTAAATTATTCTGAAAAAGTAAAGGCTGCCTGGAATTATTTTTACATAGCTGTATTCTAAAGTCTCCCTCAGCAAGGAAGTGCTCATTTAAAATGTATGAATTATTCAGTAACTTTTAAAACCTAAAGTTTGGGAAATGAGGGGAAAGTCCTGAAATAAAACTTTCGCATCAGAATTTATTCAAAATGTAGTAAAACATACGTCTCCAATTACATGATTATTTTATAGCTTGAGGCATGAAAAACAATATAATTTGAAAACAAATCGGACTTACATTTCTCGACTGGATTATACCTCCTCAGTGACTCACAATATGTTTTCTTCACACTCCTCATAAGTCGGCAGCTTTTCCCCACAAGACCTGGCCGTGGGACACGCTGCGCTACGGGGCTGCTCTTTTGTAGCGACCATGAAATAGAGCTGAAGAGGTTCTCAGTTTTCAGTGTGCTCTATTCCTGGTTTATGGGATGACTTTGTGCTAAATCCCAATCTTTTTGTGTCTCAGATTTTGTGGCCGCAAAATTAAGGTGATATACTTGTGTATTTGGGGGCAGGTTTTCAGGATTTGGGGAGGTTTTTGGATGCAAAACCTGCTCTATAAATTGATAGTTATCCTTTAAAGAAATCAACTATGTAAATTACTATTGTTACTTCATGCCTGTACTGACACTGAAATGAAGCTTAAATATGTGATGACAGAATATCAGCACCTCCCAAAGTATAATATGCATAATTAACTTTCAAGATTTTCAAGGTGAGATTATTGAAGTTCGTAGAGGATCTTCCTGCTCTGGTAGCTATGATGTTCTGTTTGCTCATCCTGTGATCAAGCAGCAAAGACTAGCACATTGTACACACTGTTTATACTTTTTATGGCAGTAACTTGATCTTTAATGGGGAACAAACACCCCTTCTTTGCAAGTGAGAAAACTCAACCTTCGTACTAAATCCTAAAGGAATGGCTATTCTTTCAGTGATTTACAGGATTCCAGTTGGCTCTCAGAGAAGAGGAGTGATGTCATTTACTCAAGCTGCCTGAAGAATTGTCTGGAAACTTTAAATTCTGCATTCATAACCCTTTATTCACTTCAGTCAACCACCAGCAAAGTATAAAGTATCACCTTAATAACTGTGGCCATACGATTCATATAGCAGGTCCTAAAAATATCCATCATTTACATAGTAATCCTAGCATCTAAGCCTACCTTAGAGCTATCTTCTCCTTCATCTTCATGGACTGAACTGGATGGTGAAGGAGTTGCAGATTTGCTTCCAGGTGGAGAGGGCGAGTTGTGAGGAACACTGTTTCCACCCATATTCAAACCAAGCTGTGCACTGAGCTGGGACTGGTTAATAGTAGTCAGCTGCCCATGCTGCATCATTCCTGGCTGCCTAATATCTGCAGGTTGAACCCTTGGCCTCATGGTTGCCATCTGAGGATGGGAACTATACTGGGCTCCTTCTGTATTCCGTAAATCTTGCATCTACAAGAGGAAAAAAACTGTATTAAGCATATCACTAATAAAGTGTTCTGTTCCTTTAGACCTCGGTTGGCCTGATTGGCTACATAAGGCTTGAAAGAAATGGCAAGTACTTAAATAAACATGTAAATACTGGAAATAAACAGAGTAAGGATATGATTGACATTTGCATAACACTGACTGTTATACACTCTTCAGGCTGTAGCCTCAGCCCATGGGAATAGCAAAAAGCAATGAAAGCTTGTTTCTTTACAGGGGGGAGAACAAAAGGGCACTGCTTTCTGTAACTGCGCGTGGAGTATTTCAGAAACGCTAACAAACAGGGACAGGTTTGCACTCTGAACCAGATCAGAACATCAATATCCTCAAAATCCGTATAGTTTCCAGGTCCTACTTTTCTTTTTAGGGTTTGTGTGTGTGTGTGTGTGTGTGTGTGTGTGTGAGCTGGGAATTTAGGAGCTGCATCTTTCAGAGTTTGAGTACCTAGTACGAGGTCCAAATCTATTTTGCCTGGTGCTGCCCAGTGAGATACTGGCATTTCCAGGATTCAGACGACTGACGAGAAGGATGCATTGATACAGTGATTAAATGATTTCTGAGTTGGTTTGCTGCTAAGACATACACGAACAGAAAGCTGGGGAATGGCGGGACTGACAAATGAATCCATTGTGCTATGTGGGTCACCGCTTCTTAGCATTAACGAGACATACCATTTTAATGCAAGCAACAAATTCAGCCTCTGCAAGGATAAGAATTAAAAGCGCTGGAGGATGAAACTCCTTTCTTGTCCAGAGGTCAAATGCACCTCAGACACACACGTTCCAGCAGATTGCCTGTACCATCTTTTCAGTATGCTCACAGGGAAACGTGACAAATAGCCAAGAGTATCAGGGAGAAGCTCAGACTTAAGCTAAGGTGCTCTGTGGGTGATTTAAAATGGAAGTGTCAATTCAGAGCTGAAATGGAATAGATATAGTTGTCTTGCCGCGCACCAGGCAAACATGCCGTACGTATCGAGTGGGATCTGACAGGAACTACCATTGTGTAAATCCCATTATGATAAGGACATGTGTTAATGGTTCAATATATTAACATAACCACATTTATTCTACTGACAGTCTTTGTTAGATGTGTCATCTGACTTGTCCAAAGAGCACTCAGGTTGTTGTTTTTAAACTTTTTATAGCTCGTGTCTTCTCTAACCTCTCTCATACACACACTCCTATATATCACAGCAATCTGCGAGATACCTTTCAACCAGTAAAGCACAGAAAAAGAAAAGATAAACCTATAACTTCACCTTTTCTCTTCTTATTGATAGCACAAAAAATTTATCAATTTTAGGGAGATACTTTATGAGCTTGGGGATTGATTTTTGTGAAGCTGACTGGCTGGCAGTAAATCAAACTAATAATACCATTAGTTATGGCATACTTACCACTTTACATGTACATGTGTCTCTGAAAAGTATTTGAAATGGCTTCTGACAACGTGACATCACAATTACACCCGTACTTCTATTGCTTTAGAAATTAATAGCTTTTGGTAAAAAAAGGTTATCGATACAAGCATGTTTGCGTTCATAGAATGACTAGCAAAGCACCAGAGGAGAGGAGCAGAGACAGCACAGTGTATGAAATCAATTGAACGCTGCAATTTGAATCCTGGCAGACATTTATATTTTTAAAGATTGCTCCTGACTTCTTGTTCCCTTCCCTCCAGGATCAGCTCCCCTCCTTGCCAAACATATTAGCCTTGAAAGCTCTCGTTATCTCTGCCTCTAGCAGACAGCCTCGATCAAAACTGTTGTGCCTGTGAAGCTGGAACTGCTGCTCAGACGTTTTGTTCTAAATCCAGCAGTTTGCAGAATGGGGAGCGTGAGCACGGGATGGAAACCCACCCAGTCCCTCACGTGCTGGGGAGAGGGAGGCAAAATCCTCCCCAAAGTCCTCCCCTCACCCCGTCTGCGGTGCTGGACCCTCAGCGTGTGTGTGTGTCCTCTCCAGGGTGCCCACCACCCTGCAAGGGCCTGAGCCCAGGCTGCCCTGCTTAGGTTTTGGTGGGACAGCACCTCACGGTGCTGTGTCAGGGCTGGGAATAAACCCCCTCACAAAAGGCTGGAAAAGCAAGAGTACTTTTTCATTAGAATGCGCATCTTAATGATTTTCTGAACTCTAGAAAGGAAACAAGCACTACTTGAAGCTCCTACAACTCTTACTTTGACTGAACTTGCAAAATACCTACCTCTGAAAGAAGGGTAGAAGTTATAGTTTTAATTCCTTTTCCCATGTAAAATACAATCCAATTGCTATTATTCAAACAATGGCTACTTTACTAAAAACTCTTCATATGAGCTTCAAATATTATCAGATAGATACTGATAGATACAGATAGATACCAGTCTTAAACTGGTGCCTTCCATGGTCTCTCTGATGAGGTAATAATGATAATATATGGCACTTTCATATCCTTCTCCATCTGTCAGTTCCAGGTTCTTTCACAACTTGTGTTACATTCAGCTTTAGAGCATGCATGCTTGGGTTTATTTTGGTTTTACTAATGGGGAAGCTATCGTATATTTCTTTTCATGGCTATTTTTTTTTCCCCTGTTTGCATTTTGCTTATGAGCAGAACCTGAGCACCCACCCTCCTAAGCGTTTGACTGCAAGTTAATGGACATAGTAAAACCCACTAATTCTGAGGTGTAAACCCTTATTGGCACATAGGATGGTTTTGGCTGGAAGAATCCTTTTAGATCATCAAGTCCAACCATTCCCACAGCATTACCAGGGCACCACTAAAACACGTCCCTCAGCACCACATCTCCACAGCTTTGCAGCCCCTCCAGGGATCATGGGGACTCCACCACTGCCCTGTTTGGCACAAAACCAGAACAGGGCTGTCTGCCTGAAAACAAGCTCCTAAGGCCCAGCTCGAAGCTCCAAAGGGACTAAGAATAAAGCTAAAAGTGCTTTAAACATCAGATCATCATTCTCCCCATCAGCTCAAAGCCAAAGCGAAGCGTGCAATGCAGAATACGGTGATATCATCCCTGCACAGAAACATCTTACTGCAGGACAATGTGAGTACAGTATCCTAATCACAGAAAATAGTGCTAGAAGGGACCTCAAAAGGTTATTTAGTCCAACACTTTATCTCACAGCAGGATTAGCTATACCTAAATCATTTCTGACAGATGTTTGTCTAACCTCTTCATAACCTCCCTAGGCAATTCTTGTGCTTAACTATCCTTACAGTGGAAAGGGCTTTTTTCTGTAATGTCTCACCTAAATCTCCTTTGTTGTAATTTAAACCTACTACATTTTGCTCCGCTCCCAGTGGACATGAGGAATGTTTTTCTCCTTTACAGAAAAGTTGCACACACTAGAAGGCTATTATGAATTTCCTTTCATTTTTTTCTTCCTTAGACTAAACAACTAAACCTGAAGATTGAAAGACTTTTTTCATATGCTGTGGGTTTCTACACCTCTGATCATTCTTCCTGCTGCCCTCTGGAATATGTCCAATAACCTTCATTTTTCTTGAAATATTGTGCCCCAAAGTCAACAAAATACAGATATTCTTATCCAGCACAGCATTCAGATAGAATCCTTCATCTCTCACAGGATATAGCATATAGCATTAAAAAAAAATCCCTAATTACCCAACTTTCTGATACCAGATGGTTAACCCATGCAAGATGCAGAAGGAGTCAATTTGCAGGACTCTTAACTAACTAAGGAGGTGGCTTTAGGAAGCAAATACGTTTGTTTGTTTTATAAGAGGCAGTTTCAAAAGGAATGTATTGCTAGCAAAATAATTCCCACATTGTTTTTCTTGTTATAATTAAGAGCTGTGGTGCAACATCTCTCTGAAAAGCTGTAGAAGTCCAAAATGCCCCTCCTTATTTAAATTAATTTCTAATAAATGTTATCATTAAAGGAAAGAAGACAGACAAGCTGCCTAAACAGACTGATTTGAATACAACAGGTCTAAGTATATGCAAGAAACATTAGATATTATACACTGCAGATGAAAACATTAAAACATATGGAGAAATACACAGGGCTTACTCATCAAAACATGTGGAGATCAAGTATCTCACTACCCTGGGGCAAATTTATATCGAGGCACAGCAGGCATTATTTCTATTTACCACCATCAGGTCTTACACTGATTTTTCACTTTGCTTTCTACTAGCTGGGAGCACTTATGAACTTTCCTGATGGACACTGTAGAAGTGGTTGACAGTTCTTTGCTTCTTGTCTAAGTGGTCAAGGTTTAAGCCAGAGAGAAAGAATTTTTTGTATTATAAGAAGCTATGTTCAAATCAATTAATAAAAAAGCTGGGAGAAAAACCCAGGGGATCTTGGGTGTTACCTATGGAGATACCCACAATGTGCTTCCTTCTTCACTGGCATCACCCACCCGAGTCATCACGTAAGCATCACAGACATTCTTTGGTACATAGAAGAAGTTTCTTAGTCATATTCTCATTTATACTCCCAGGATAACTTGTGCCACTACTTGTGCCACATTAAATCAGAATGTTTGTCTGTTCCCAAATAACGCTACATCAAAATGCAGCAGTAGCCGCAACCTCCTGAAAAGCCATGAGATGTGATTAGAAATTTTACTGGGTTTATTTGAGGTGTTTTAATTGTCTTCTACTATAAGCCAATGCACATCTGCAAGATGTTTTCCAGTGACACAGAGATGCTCATTAAAAAAGAGAGAAGAAAAAAAAAATAATTCCTACACAATCCCTTGACTCTTTTAAGTCAAAGTTTCAAAAGAGAGGGAAAGAGAACATTAGGTTGCCAGACAGGTTTGTGAGAGCTGGCACCCAGAGAAGGGATTGTGTTTGGGAGCCCATACCCACCATTTATGGTCAAAACAAACAACTGCAAAATCAAAACACCTCACCAATTTTTGAATGATCCAAAATGCAAGCAAGATTCGTCATACAATCAGACTATAAGAGTTATAAGAGTGTCTAAAAAGACAGAAAAGTCCATTTTAAACACATTTCACTCAGTTCATACTGCTAACTGAGCAGTAGCACTTTGGTGTTATTCAATGCTTGGTGGTGGTCCAGATCCTAGATTAACAGCAACTGAATCAAAGCAAGCCCTGTAGTTTCATGTGTTGTTTTCTGTCACAGTGATGCCATTCAGTGAGATAACCTAAAACTTGAGATAACTTGGACATTTCTATTTGTACCTTCAGAGAAAAGCAAAAAGTGACCCAAATCTTTACGAGTCTGAAATCTGACGAGAAGCTAAGATTGACTGGTTAGAGTGGATAAAACTGGTAACTGGTATGTATGTCCTGGCATGAGGAAAGGCTGATCAACCCCAAAGATCCACATACCATCAGATCTTTGATTCCATTCAGTTAAAGGAGAAATCATAGCCTTCTTTTAGCACATATATAAGAGAATGAGCGCTAAAGAAACATTTGTGACGAGAGCTAAGGTTACTGGAAAATGACCACAGAGAACCATTCAACGCACATTAAAAGGAGTAACTCAAAGCACCACCTAACAGGAAGGGTTGTGTGTTTTCATCATCTCATTTTTATAATTCTCTCCTGTATCAGCTAACTGCATAATGAAAGCCTAAATTTTAAGGGAAGTGGGTATTAGGGGAATATTTTAGTGCTGTGCACGAGTGTATTTTATATATTATGGCCCAGTGTATTTTCAGGATAAAATGAAAGGACTGTTCAAAATCTGTTGATTAGGTAAACAGTCTTAAAATTAAACAGCAGAAACCTCACATGGAAAAAGAACCCCACACTAAAAAAAAAAAAGCACAAAACCCCTGAACTATTAAATTTATTACTCTAATCTTTCCAAAATCATTCTGTTAAAAATTAAACCACTTCAGGTCGTTTTATATAGTACTGGTTCTGTGAGTGATCTTAAGCTCCTTTAAAACAATTATATACTCCAAATTTGACTGCAAAATTTTATAGTGCGATCACATAATGACAAGAATGCAGTCATATAGAGTTTCTGTATTTCTTGGTACACAGTTAATTTGGTGACTATTAACATTCTTTTCTACTTTATGCTTTAATATCCTTTGAGTCACGCAGGGCCAAGGTCTCAAAACTAATCATAAAAAACTACCGACTACTATTCAGTCTAATATAATATCCCTTTATTTAAAACAACCTCCAATAAATTTCATTATAAGAAGTTATTAAAAGGGTTAAAAACCTATTAAATGTCAAAGAATTTGCCTGACTCAAACTTCTAATAAAGAAACAGAATAGGCTTTCTTTCTGAATTATTTAAATCTTTACTGACTGTGCACTGAACCATGAAATTAGAAAAGTGTTATTAGAAGTGTTCTCTGGTTTTTATAAAAGTTGTAGCATAGACTATATCAAACCACAGTCTTTAACTAGACTGGTTAAAGAAATAGGTTTTTAATCCTGAATACATGGTTTTCACTGATATAAAGGGTCATAATTAAAAGTCTGGCCTGGAAGCTGAAGATAATAAAATTATTATTACAGGAGCATACATGTTCATTTGGTATATTCTGGATGCATGTTTCCATTTTAATTTGGACAAATATCTTCAATTTTGTTTGATCTTGCAAAGTCCACTAATTTGGACCCTCTCAGCAAACAATTAAGCTTTTAATAGTGACTCATTTTAAAGAATTAATGGTGAATAATTTGTATTATCTTTTTCTCTTTCTTTCTTTTTTTTTTTTTTAAAGTGTCTCACGCTTAACAGCAGGTATAAGTTGGCAGCAGACAAGTGGAATCTAGGAGGTACAAGTCTAGCACACACCTCCTGGTAACAATATTATCCCTCCACTGCTTTTTTTCTTTTTTATTTTTAATTTCAAATAACAACAGGAACATTTGCTATTTCACCGTTATTTACATAAGGAAAACAATCCTGCATTTCACATTCGTTTTGGTGATGCTAAGGAACTCCTGAGTCAGCGGGATGTTCTTAGGGTCCCTCAAACACACCCGAATCAATAGCCTTTCAGCAACAGAAATGAAGTCAGAAAGACTCTTGAGAGAGACAATATTGCCTCCTCTTCTTTTAGACAATAGAAACAGAAGCATCTAAGGGACACAAAAAGATTAGGTCTAGGAATACAAACTAGATCTTTGCAAATGCTGTGACCAGTGCAAAGCTCTGCTGTAGGGCAGGAGGGGAAAGGGATGGAGGCAGCGACTGTTAACTTTGGATTGCTTTGCTCCTGTGACTGACCAACCGCAGCACAGTAGCCAGCATCAGATTGCTGTAACCTCAGCTGCTTTCTGCTCTTTTCTATTCAATTCTACTCTATTCTCTTTTGTTCTCTTCTGTGTTTTGTGGTTGGTTTTGTTGTTTTGGGTTTTTTTTTCTATGATGTTCACCACAACAGCATCAAACTATCCTCCCGCAGCAAGTTGGGCAATGCGACTATTGCCTGTCACATGGGGTTCACTCTCTGCTTTAGCAGAGTCCTGTCCACACCATCCACCTCTCTCGACCACAAAACAAAGGAAATTGTATCAGAAAAATTTAATATGGTTCATTATATGGCAGTGTTAATATTTAGAATATTGAGGAACTCGGCATTTAAATAAGTTTCCAACGAGATATTCATATTCATCACCATTACACGTGTCAAAAGAAAGTGCAGCTTGCAGAGCATTTAGAAAGTCTTTAATTTGAAATAAATTGGAAATACCAGAATTAGACTGAGATGCTTAAATCAAGGTATTAAAGGATGTTTACAGTTAGTAGACTTTGGTATTTATCATGGTAAGACTGACTCCATGTGAATGATTTGGCTATGCCAATGTTTGTAAGCTTAGGACAACACAGATGCAGTCGTTTATTAACTTGGTAGGTGGGAAAGTCTTCAAGGAAGATGCTGAGACCTTGAATGACCAAGTAGTCCTTTGAATTCTAGTCCATTCAAGCTCTTATATTGTTTTAACGAGCTTAATTTCAGTAAGGGATGGCTGCCCAAGAAGAAGCTACTAGACCTACACTTATGAATGACAGAACCAACAGGGAAAAATACTGAAAGGTGAAGCAGAGAATTTAAGAGCTACAACTGCAGATCATTCCTGGTGACTCCATACTGTGTATCATATTAGTACATCCTCTGTCTCACTTCTCATCTCCTCTTGAAAAAGCCCAAACCTAGAGCTGTAATGCTGCATTAGTTCCATGCACAGCAACAAATTCTGGAGCTTGATGGTGACTTGGGGTCTGCCTTTCTCACCCCGTACACCACATAAAGGACAAATGAATGGTCAGGTCTTTCACGTTAGAAAGTTTGGTCAAAAAAGAATATAAAATAGTCAATATTCTATACATAGCAAAAAGGTTTTCAGAAGTGACTCATCTGGAAAATATGTCTGGCCAATTTGTGTCCTTTGTGCCTTCTGTGGTTCCTCTTTATCTCGATAACTGTTCCACTTGCCTCTCCCATTGAAGGTTCTGTTGGTTATTGAGTTTAATATCTTACCTGAAAAGCCACTTTCCTTAGGTTCAGCGACAGGAGCTCTGCCTAAGTGCAGGGGATGGCCATGAAGGAAAGGACAGAGAATTCCTTCAGGTTAGGAAATCACACTAAACCAGCTGTGACTCCTGAACAGCTGGTGCAGTGTCGGGGTGTCTCGTGTCTCCGAACTCTACAGGAAAGCTCTGTAGGATCTGAACTGCATCTGCATCTTAGCACCAAGAAGTGCCAATTCCCTCACAAAGCTGGACTCTGCAGCACATCAGCTGGAGTGAGAGATGTTTGGAATACTGCCAATGAGATTTAATCTAAATATGCTGCTGCACTGAAAGAGGCTTTTGCAAGGGAGGAGAGGGTGTCTTCTCAGTGTTGTCCACCTGTTTAGCCACTGGACAGAAATCAAAGGTTGAAGGATCTCAAATGAAAATATTTCACCCAGAAAGCAAAGAAAGGACTAAAACCCGAGTCTGCTAGGTGCTCTAATTATCACATTACCCTCATCATTAAGCTTATGAGATTTCTTGCTGCTCCATGCAAACATTTAATGGACCTTGTTTCCATTCCAGTGTGATACAAAGTTGGATTCTTGACACCAGGCTAACCCAGGCAGATCTAGTCTGCACTGGTCTGTATTCTTCCCTTTGGGCATTGTGATGTGGAACATCCTGGAAATTATTTCCTGGAGCCATAGTGTCCGACCTGCGGTTGCAGTTTAAAAATGGCATTGTGAATACAAGCAAACCTTGTATAGAATTAATTGTAAGCAAAGTCCAAACATGAGGAAGTCTAAGAACAGCTGGATGAGGGGCTGGCTCAAACTCCTGAAGGCTCATTGGTAAATACCACCCCCCTTTAAGCAAACTTTTGCTAGCAGTTTGGTCTTGGATAGAGACAGTGGAGCTGGTCTAGCTCTTGCATTCCCATACAAAACTCTTGCATTAAACTAAATGAACCCTCCTGTAACTTCCTGCCACCCTGGTACTAAACTGCATAGAATTATGACTGCACATTATCCATTGATTGCTATTGATGTATGTTTGCTGAAAATTAAAGTAATCCAGATTTTGGGTGTGCATCTTGTGAATTTCTGGACTAAGTTCTTTTTCCTTTATAAAGAAGATCATATTTTTCCTGCCTGATACCAGTAGCCCTGAAAAAAACCCAACCCAACCCCATATCCCACATGAGTCTACTTTTTATTAAGTACAAAATCATAATGAAAAACATAATTTAGACTAATAAGAATGAGTTGGACTGTTAAAATTACGTTAGTCAAAGGATCTTTTACCAAATCTTCCTGTTGCTGTGTCGCAGCCCTGTAAATTCCCAGTGTGGGTGACAGCACTAATGGAAGTCGAAACAAAAGGTCTGCAAAATGTTTAACTCAGAAGAGATTGTTTTTCATGCATATGATCTTGTTATCAAGTGATAAACTTACTGATATTTGTAACTATATTGTCATAATTTTCCCTGCAATATAAACCTAATTCCATAGTCAAATATCGTGGGGTTTGTAAATGTTAAGCACATTGTCACTGCTAGGCAAGACACTTTTTCTAAGTTATGAAAAATATGCTTGGCTCTCAGGGAAAAAGCGATTTAATGATATGCTAATAAGTCCATCATTCTTCTGTATTGTATTATTTACAATTTTGTCTCTAAAACCTATTTAACATTTCCAGTGTAATTATCCATCTGCAGCTTGCCAAGTCCAATATTATAATTCTGAAACAAGAAAAATCTCAATTATTTTCTTTTCGACTACGTAGAAGATGAACAGATATCCAGCAGTCTCAAAAGATTAAAATCAGTAAATCTATTTTGCTTAGTGTCCATTATATTAGCATGCGACAGAAGACCTTCCTAGGAACCTTCTCTTTAATTTATGAATATATCTTTATTTTCCTGGTTTGATATTTCTAAATGTTGGATAACTTCCTTAATAAAGCCTGATCAACTTACCAAAGCAATTTAAGAGAAAAAAGTGAAAGCCATAATTTCTTGAGAAAGAATGCTTTGGACAATCTCAAATTATTATTTCCTCTTAAAGTCATTATTCAGTCTACACTTTTTGATCGTGAAGCCTCATATTGGCTCATTCATCTCTAGAATAAAGAAGCAACCTTGATTAGGCTGGAGAAACTTCCTTTTTCCTTTGCCCTACAATTTTATACTTTCACCATTGCCAGGCAGCAACCAGCAGCTGGAGAAGGAATTTTTTATGACCATACATACAGTGGTTTCACCCCATTCCTGCACACCAGGGAAGCATTCTGAAGTCTTTGTTAAGAATGCGTTGTGCTGTAGTCCTTGTTTTGCATATCCTGCCATGGATAGTAGCAAACCTCACCTGTTTTGTATCAAATCCACTACAACACAGAAAAGCATTAGAGAAAAATTTAGGGATGAACCAGTTGCTGTCTGCAAGGGAAGAAAATAGCAAATGAAGACACGGTCACAACATGAGCTCAGGACACTAAAAACACCAACCCTGAAATACAAGAACTTTCAAGCTTTGGAAATGATGTCTTCCCGGTGAAGAAAGAGAACGATATATGGTTAACACTGCAGATTAATGAGAGCCCACAAAGCTGGGCTTTAGAGAGATTGGAGAGGAATTTTCAAGCTAGAGAAAGCTATAACCACTGTGCATTCAAAACGATGTTGTCTGGAGAGAAGCCAACCTTCCAAAGAAATGGCCCTGGTGTTTTCTCAGTATAGCTCCACAAGTTCATCAAAGTGTTGAAATGTTTTAGTCTGGATGAAGAGCTGCACCATTTAAAAGAAAATCTGAACTTCTCTAGGATGCTTTCCCCTTGCCTTTCCTTCCTGCATGAGGGTCTAGTCGTATAAATCTAACTTCTGTTTGGGACTGTCTAACCTACTGTTACTCAGAGCTGAATGTGATGATAAATAAAGATATTTATACAGTCCAAAACACAACTGCTTATGTTTCCTCGGTTTCAGGCTGCTGTGAGCACACCAAGCTTGTTCTGAAATTCCCAAACTCTTCTGCTGCCCATACGTCAGCTCTGTTGATAGACAGAGGCCTTCTTCTTATTTTCAATGTATTAATGGATCAAATCTAAATGAATGTAACTGAATAAAGTGCACCCAAGTCTAAGATGAGATCTATGTGCCAAGCTTCTACACTGCTGGAAGGTGCCCCTGGAAGCTACCCTGACCAGGCAAGTACTCAGATGTTATGGAAGGGAATATTTAACCATTAGAAAGATTAGAATTCACATAAAATAACACCAAGACCTGTCCACAAGGTTTTGCTTGTTCACATGCCACGGGCTGCCTGCAGGTGAGCTCTTCACACTGGTGCACCATTCGACCAGTGAACAGCTTTACATTGAGTTATCACAACTCTTTAAGTTTCATTAGTACCCTAAAGCAGGGTTGCCCTCTACTAGCAAGCGTGAATTTTCTAACTACAGAAACTCACCTTATCCTCTCTCACTTCTCTCTGCAAAGCAGTCTTTTTACTCACTTCAGGAAGAAATTTTACCACGCAGTTGCTTCGTGTGCAAAGGCGCATCCGTGACTGTTCACATAATTACCACAATTATGAATGCAATTCAGGTAAATATGCAAGCAAACTACTAGCTAAGCCTCTAACTGGTAATTTATGTGTGCCTTTACCCAATTTGCATGGGCAATTTTCATAATTACCTTCCCAGCTTTAGTACATAGATCTCAGGACTCAGTTTACATAAAATCTGACTGAATAACTAATGAAGGAGGGATGAAGGATGTGCAAGTGACTAGTGGAATAAGGAAATTAGAAGCATATGGAAAGAAAAGAAACCAAACAAAGTCAGCTTCAGCTTTTGCATCAGCCTTTGTTTATATTGCATTTTGAAAGAGAAGGATATGAGTAATGCACTGGATAGGTCAAGTTCCTTCAATTATCCTTCCTTCCCCTGTTTTCAATATGCAACATACCCTTTCTGGTAGTCAAGAAGCACAATGCTTTTCAGACAGACAAGCTACATATGTATAGTGCAACTTACAGTAACGGAAATTGTCATTTTAAGAGTCTAACTCTTCATCTGAGAAAAACAGAGGAGTTCCTCATCAACGTAAAGCCAAAGCAGGGCCCCAGTGGCATTTACAGATAAGCAATTGAATGAGTTTACAAGTGCCCTCTTTCTCTGTAGAATAAAGGAAACACGCTGCATTAGACTGAGGGAGGCATTTCAACAAATCATACTTCTGCTGCTACACTTAAAACCATATTAATAAAAAAAATCTTGCCTCATTTGTTCTGCGTTTTAAGACGATGAAAGAATAAAAGCGTTTTCAAGTGAAGAAAGAAACAAGCATACCTAGATACTTCTGTTGACCTCAATCATTCGCTACAAAAAAGACATTAGCATTGTATTTATGTTCTAGGTTTCTAAGGAGAATGGCACCGAAACACATATAAAATATACCTGTGTTAGAGAAGAGGAAGGATCTTAAAGTCCCCTCTATGATACTCTCTGTGAAAACTACATTCCATTATGGAAACCTTAAATCGAGCATTTAATTACTTCTGTGAGCATTTAATTACTTCCGTGCATTTCTAAAGTTCATTTTACAGAATTTTAATCCCCATGTCTGTCATAAAAAAAATTAAAAATTTTGAAAAATTATATAATTAAATGTAGAGAATTTAGAGAGCTACTTGGAAAATTCTGAGCTGCTTTTGCACAGTGTTGTGCTGTGGTTGAACTTCATGGTACCTGCACTGGACTGCTTTTATTCTCAAAGTTGAGTAAACACCATTTGCTACAAGAAGTGTGTTCTTTTAAGGCAGATTGTTCAGATGTGGTCATATATAAAATACTCAGTCCCCATGATAATTCCAAATAATCTTCTTATAATATCAGCACTGTAAACAAAACCACAGGAGAGTAAGTGGGGCTCTATTCTTGTTAAAAAATGGTAAACTGAACTCTTAAATGAATTCTAGACAAATTACCAACCTCTGCCACCTAAAACAATCCCATTCCAGCACAACAGAGGGAAAAGGGCTGACTTATAAGAAACAAACCAACCAGCAAATCCCTGATTATAAATGAGTAACATTTGCTATGTCTTAAAAGTATTTTAGCTTGAAAACACGATAAACATCACTCCATATCATATCAGCGATAACGTTCTGAAAAATAACTGCACTTTGCAATGTTTAAAATAACAGATAAATCTTGTGCTTTAATGAGAAATATTTTGCATGTAAGAAACCACTACTACTAGTTAGGAAGTACAACAAAAAGGAAAAAACACGTTACGAAAAGAAGCAAAGTGCCTTTTTCCTTCTACACTGAGGCTTGACGTCCTCTGCCTGTCTCAGTCTGGAGCTTGACAAGCCATCATACCACCCCAAACACCTTCCTTAATTTTAGATAAATACAACAGAAGACTTGTAACCGATTAATCTTGATATATTTGCACATAAAGCTGGTAAAGTGAACACGCTAGAAGTGCTTTAGAATGCTAAGCATCTTACCAATAGGTTGAGTTTTTCAGCTTTTAGTTCATTCTGTAATTTCAGGAGTAGCAAAAATAAACACACTCCAAAGGCAAACATGACCACTGCGAGGTGTTAAAATTCACTGGATGCTTTTTCATTTCCTTCGCTGAAATATAGGTGAGTAGTTGTGGCAACATATAACTACAAGCCATGTTTTTCAGCTTTATCTCATTTTCTAATTATTTTGTTTTTAAGGTTTTTTTTCTCCCCAGTGCCTCATTCCCTGGCATTTAGTAACATGAATATTATGACAGTATTCTAGGACTGAAATTTTGGAATATATGGATTAAAATTCTGAATCATCAGAGTATCACTTTATCGCAGAATTCTATGGAATTTCTACACCCACTCAGTGGCTGTCAGTTCTGCATCTGAGAATGGTTCTTCAGAGTAATCTGTGATGGGTTTTATCACATAGGTTCTGATTCAGGGACAGAAAAAACAATACTTTTTTTTTAATTTTGATGTTGACAGGATCTAAAGCATGGCTATAGTTTCCCCATGTATTTTGATACATTGATCTTAATGATTTATTTGCATAATATGCATAACAACTTATATTCATAACCATTTTGGTGAAATGCAAAGTGCTTACCTCTTCCACATACAAGAAATGCATTAAAATAAATATATATAGAGAGAACAAAAAAAGTACTTTAAATCTACATTCTATGATTTCAATTCTTGTACCAATAGAATTACAGTGTTTTTCGACAGTAGAAATAAAGAAATTCTAGTACTCAATACAGGAGAATATTTAAAACCTACATAGTTATAGAATAATATATGCTGATGGATAGATGAGGGATGATTCACCTATATCCCATTCTAAATGTAAGGAAAAAAAAATAGATGTTTAATAGCTAAATTAAATCCAGACTTTAATGAAGAATTCAGCAGGTATGATATTACCATGCATTTCATGGAGAGAATTTTGTTCTCTTGGAGCACAGTTTTGATGCCACTTACATAAAGAATAACAGTAAAATACAGTAAGTGGAATTAGAACACAGCTTTCAATTTCTGTGATAAATTAAATAGTTTTCAGGAGTTATGTAGCAGATGTTCACTGAAATAAGTGCCACTTAGCCTTCTAAAAACCACTGAGCGAAGCAGCTATACCTAATCGTACCCCACTGTTATCTCTGCTGCTCCTCCCAGGCTGCAGCGCGTGGGCTGACCTCAACCATCTACCCACGTGTCCTCCTCAGAGGTGTGGATCCATGCCACGTGGCTTTGGGTTGTTTTCCAGGGCAGTTCTGAGATGGCAGGTCTAGCCGGTCCGCTTGTGAGCTTTTGCAAAGCCTGATCTCACCTGACACTCTTAAGCGGCAAAGCCTCGCTGAACTGCATCTGAATCAAAGAGCTAAGCTGTACTTTGGCTCCCAAGGCCTCAAAAAGTCAGGAGCAGAAACGTGTGAACTGCTGTGCTGTAACTCAGCAAGATGATCCCCCAGCACAACCCCCATTTAAATGTACACGTTGATTTCTACTCTTAGATATGGTTTTGCTTAACTTCAGTATTAGCTTAAGCTATTCTGCAAAACGAGGCCTTGTGTTTGTGACTCCAAGCTGCTGCCACTGGTGTCCACCTCCAGACTTCTGTTTAGAAGCAGGACTATTCTCACTGTCTTTTTAAGTCCAGAGCTGCTTTTCCTGCCTCTTCATAAAATTGTTTCACATATACTTCACATTTAGCACATCAAGCAGCACACTTTAGACACCAAAAGCGAAGCCACATTCTGGTTACCACCCAGCTTCACAATGAAGCAACCAGCTACAGGTCACGGGCCAAAAGAATGGTGGGAGAGCAAGAGACTTCACAGGTCTCCAGAAGTACCATGTCTGCCTCTGGCACCGTCGTGCCCGAAGCAGGGAGAGAGGTGATCTCTCCTGGGGGTGCAACAAACTCTCTCCTTGAGGCATCTGAGAAAACATTCATGATGGTTTCAGGCAGACCTCAAGGGCCGCGGCAGCACACATATGCTGGAGGGTGTTCTTGCCTCTTTTCCTCCTGTCACTTTGTTTAATCCATAAAGTGTTAATTATAATCTAGCAGTAAGCAAGCAGTTTCAGGCACCTTCCTTTCATATATGTACATATTCATGTATTTTTAAATATATATATATATATAAACAAAACTGAAACCAAAACCAAACCCAGTAACAAAGCCCAAGTTTCTACCACAGTGTACAAATTCTTGCAATGCCACTATGGTCTTGCCTACCCTACTGATTTCTTCATCAGAGGATATATGAGCAAAGTGATGAATTTAAACGACAACTAGGTTTGTTTGATAACGTGTCTTTAGCTTTTCATTTGTGTGTCAAAAAATGTGCTTCTGTGGCAGCAGAAAATTCTGTCATTTGCTTCCAGAGTGGAAAAGAGCAGAAGAATCATTTAAATACAATGTTATGTTTACAAAGACCATGTTTTGACTATTTAATTTTGAAGTTTCATTTCTTCCTCTAGTTTGCTACTTGGAAATCTAGAAGTATTCTTCCATTTATTCATGTAACATAATAACAACATCTTCAAACACATTTAAAAAAAATAAAAATCTATTTACGCTTTGAGTTTGCAATGAACATTTGGAAATGGTAATTATAGAACTGTGATAACTAACTTAAAGTTCAAGAAGACATGATTGGCACAATAAATAATTGGTTTTCTTCTACTTAATCTACATTAAAGTAAACAATAAATCTTCTCTTAAATAAAGATTGTGTGAATCTTCATTTATCTTTTATGACAAGAGAGCAGAGGTTGCAGCTTAATGAATGGAAAGAAGCAACAAGGTCAGATTTAAAAGCCTCAAAGGTCAAATTTCTGACGTCTCTGAACACTGAAAAAAACCTAACATGGTAATTACTATTTTGGTCAAGTCACTGAGGTCTATTTTTTATTTCAAAAAGAAAGGGAACCCCCCCCATAATTCAGGAACTGAAGAACCAGCAGTTTGTACAGTCTACAACATACACATCCCTGTTTTACTGACTCCTTCCACCACAGGTGAGGGAAAATAAAGGATACAGCATTAAGAATTCCATTTGAGACCTCACGTGTTTAAGTAGCCAGCATATATCCAAGCCTGGGAAGTGTTTAGGTAACAAAGAAACGAGCAGCTTCTCCTAAAACAGAGACGTTGCCTAATTTTGAATGTAAAATATTTCTAGGGATTCCTACTCCGAAGTCCCCGCAGCTTCCGTGAACTTACAAGTAGTTCTGAATCTTTGCAGACAACAGGAACACAGGCACTGATAAAAGGTCCAGATTTTATTTTACATATACATTGATTTTTGCCCAAATGGAAGACCTCTGTCATCTAACAGGGTTATTCATAGATTCAAAGAGTTGATTGGGGTCATTAATAACAATAGTAAACTGATCATCATTCCAATAGGATTTGACAATGGCTTTTTTTCAAAGTGGATACTAATGTATTGATGCCTCTGAAGTTCATTACAGCAGTAATAAATCATTAGCCTCCAGAAAATGATTTATAAGTTGGTTAAAATGCATTAGAATGGACTGTCAAGCTACTCTACCGAGATGATGAGGCTGGTACTAAAGCGGATTTTTTTTCAGGTTCTCTAGCCCGAATGGTGATGACTCAAAGTAATCATATCACAAAGACAAAAATAAAACAAATCACTGTAATAATTTATTTTAATAGCATGTTTCAATCTTCATAAAAGGGTGAGTGAGTTTCACTTTGAACTCCTAGATACATTCCTTTTATTCGCTGCTGGCAGCAAACTCTTAACCTACAAAGCTCCAATACTGACCCCGATGATTATATTTGTGTTTACTTTAACCAAAAGAAGTGTACTGTGTGTGTAACTATGGTTACTCTGCATGGCTGCCTGTGTAATAACCGTTTATTATAATGTGTAAGTAGCCTGTCAAGAATACAGCACTAAGCCATAAGATTAGTAATGATAATATCACAAGAAGTATATGGGCCACAACTCGATACTCAGAATGTTTATGTTATGCAAATCTGTTCCTGTATTATATACACCGCTGCTAGTTACTACTTAAGTAGCTTAACTACAGCTCAAACCTATCAATATGCAACTACAGAACGCTTTTACTTTCACACCGGCTTTTAATTAATACCCGTTGCACACAGAATGGTTTATTCGTGATATTCAGCAGACTTTGGTGGAACACTGGAACAGGTTGCCCAGGGAGGTGGTGAAGGCCCTATCCCTGGAGACATTCAAAGTCAGGCTTGCTGGGGCTCTGAGCAACCTGCTCTAGTTGCAGATGTCCCTGCTCAGTGCAGGGGGTTTGGACTAGATGATTTTTAAAGGTCCCTTCCCACCTAATGTATTTTATGATTCTATGAACCTCATACTGAGTCCAACACTCAGTGTCACATGTTCCTCTGCAACATTACCACGTGTGAGTAAAGGCTCACCGTGTTAAACAGGGCATCTCAAGCAGTTCCCTCCCGGGCTAACATACACAGCCTTGTTCACAAGAGGCTGCACGAGTCAGCTATCCCACGTTCTTTTGGGTTCCTGCCTGCCCTGAGCATTGCATGGGAGGTGTAGGTGAAGACCCACACCCAGGCAGGGCACGGTGCTGGCATCTGGAGGGCATCGCTTGCTTTCCCTCTGGGGCTGTGCACAGGGTGCCAAAGATGGGTTGGAAGAGGCACAGGCGGTCCTGCTGCTACTTCAACCTACACACTGGCTAGCAAAGCCAACACTGGGACAGCAGTGAATGCTACAGGGTCCAGCACCACCTGGCTATGTGTTTCCATAAAAAGACTCCAGAAAGTGCTCTGTGAGCTGCTGGGAGCGGTGCCACTGCACAGCCATTTCCCATGCCTCTTTCTCCTTGCACACAGTTGTGCCTAAATGTCAGAAATAAGCCCCAAGTGATTTGTCTTTACCCATTTGAACAGTCCTTGCTTGAGCAAGTAGCTCTTACACAAGAAGCCCTTCAAGATTAAGTACATTAAAGGCTTGTCTGTAATGCCAGGAATAAAATAAAATAACGTCTTCTGGAAATACATGATAAGAATTATTATGAACCCTACAGAAGACAACACAATAACATGTTATCCTCTCAGTGTAATTCAATTATAAGTGTGCATTGTATAAGGGCCATGAAATGTTTAGGGCCAGATATTCAAAAGGCCAAGTCTGTGTGTTTACAAGCTTAATTTTGTGTTTTCAGTCTGAAGTGGGAGGACTTGTGCCTCTATCTAACTAATCTGGCTTTCATAAGGTAACATTAGAGGTAAAAGTACTCTGGAAATAAGACTGCCTGCAAACAAAAGAATAAGGTGCTCTGAAAAGCTTTGAATAATACAGTTAACATCACTGATGTTATAAGCTAATTTCTCTTTCTATGTTTGCTGTGGAATCTCTACAGGCCAAGTCTCCTTTCTTTAATTTGTAAGAAAACCCCCACAGAAGGATGATAGGTTCCTCTGAATGCAGAAAGAGAGGGGTGGGCATGTAGTCAAACTTACAGAAGGTTGGGGGATTTTTTAATTGCAAATTAAAAATGCAAATTAAAATTGCAAATTAAAAATGCCATTTTGCACAAAATGGAGCTCTCAGACCAGCCAACATGGAAGGGTAGAAATAAAACATCCCACTAACAATTTAGTCCCGAGCAAGCGTTCGGTAAGAGCTAGAAAATATAACCTTAAAACATGATCATCTTACTCTTAGTTAACATTTCACTGGTGTATTTTAAAAAGCTTTTCCTCCACAGAGGCAAATGTTAAAATAAGGACGCCAAAAGAATAAACGAACACTTGCACGTGTTAGCAAAGAGATCACCAACTAAGTAACCAACACAGAAATCCACCAAAAGCCACGGAAATGTGTTTAAAAACTCCTAAAAATGAAAGACTCTATGAGAAATGGCAGCAGAACATGTTTATCTGATTCTAGCTGGATTCAGTTGACGTGTATGTTTTGGAGCAAACTCCAGGTCTTTTACATCGCTATGAAATTATGTCTCACAAAGAATCCTTGAAGTATCCCAAGTCAAGGCAACACTTTTAATGCTTGATAAGCAGAAGTTAGCTCAGAACAGAACAACTGTAAATTCCTGGATTGCCCCTCCAGTCTAGCAGACTTGTACATACAAGTAGTGAAGAAAGGGTGCAGGTCTCACCGTGCAAGTTGTAAAACCTTTACAAAAATATCTTTATATACAGCAGGGAAAAAAGACAGCGGCTAAAGAGGCAATAATCTTACTGCACAAATATCTCCCGTCAACTAAGACAAACAACAACTTGTTCTGATGCCAACGTCAAAAGTTCTGGTACGGAGCGAAGCTGAAAACTTCAGTTACTAAAAAGGAAGCAAAGCGATTAAATGCCTCCCCATCCTCATCCATCATAAAGCTTACGTTATGAAACTTTTAATAATGCTAAATCAAAGAAGGACAACACCCTGTGCGTGCTCCTTATTGCACCATTCTGGGGTATAAGAAAATATTACCAACAGAAGAAAATCTAAAAGCAAGACCTCCAGCACTAAGGAAATGCAAATGATTCCCCTAGACCCAAGAGTACCGTTTAATTCCAGAAGAAGTTGTATGAAGAGTTACACGAAAAGATACTCCAACATAACATCTCCTGGCATCGGGACTGAGCCTCACACCAGCACTACAGGGCAGATTTTGGACAGCCCTCCAGCCGCTCACAGTGCTCCACCACAGACCACCACTCTGCTGTTCTCCTCCAGGAAGGAGTTTGAAGGATCTCCTTCACGAGCACAGTCGATTCTTATGCCTCTTGCCCAGCATTTTTGAATGCCATGTGCTCCTTTCTCCCGCTGGGTTAAACCTGTAGCTCTGCTCCTTGAACCACACCAGCAAACAGGAGGATTTTGGTTACCCTACGCTAGCACTCCGCTTGATGGGTATTGCCTTGATGCCACATATAGTCCAGGGGAAGGAGGGACGGCCCGTGAGCTCAAGCAGGTATACACCAGGACACAGCATAGCACACATCCACAAAGACACAGCACAAAGACTTGCATGTTTATACCTCATTCTCTACAGAGAGGAAAATCCTGGCCCTTTATACTCTAACACCACCTCCTCCAAGTGGAATATGCACCTGCAATGGTTGGGTGATAAAAGACATTTATCTCAATCTGCTCTGGAAAAACTGACAATGAATGAAGATGAAAAATCCTCGATTAAGACCTGGGAAGCAGAGACTGACACAAATTTATGAGATATTTTTATAATACCTGTATTGTTTGGTGGTGTGGTTTTTTCCCTACTCAAATAGATACAATAAAAATAATACTTCAACTCAAATTCTGCAGGGAGAATAATACAGAAGCAAAATAACTTCTGCTTTCTCAAACAAAAGAAAACAAAACAGGTATAAGGTTAGGGAAATGCATTTACTTCACAATGAGAAAGGTAAACTAGTTTAATTTATTTGTACAAGGGATCCATAATACAGGATTTTTAAGTACAAAAGACTTTATATACTGTATTTTTAATCCCACCAGTCTATTTTACTGCAGCTTTCAAACACTTACTAAGACCCTGTAATGCAGATAAACATCACATTCCCCATTTCAGACAGAGAAACCGAGGCAAATATAAAACCCAAGATCAGAGCACTTCTATGCGCACAGAGGTCCAACCCAAAGTCCATCAGAAGCATTGGAAGCCTTACCAAAATTTTTAATGGGGATTCATGACATAGAAGATCTAAGACTAGCTTTCTCTGTCAGTCATTAAGTCCTTAATGTGATTGCTGCTTTCATTGATCACTTCAGCCTGTCTCATGGACTGCAGCCCTGTCAGAGGAACTATGTGGATTTCATGGAAATGCTGCAGAAGAATGAGGACTTCTCAGAAGGGTGCTTCAGCAGTTCACCAGAGACATCGTGTCCCCATTCTGTACTTAGTGCAGTAGGCAGTAAGGTTAAGGATGGAGATATACACCTGTTCTGGAAACACCTTAACGTGATTTTTCAAGTAGAAGTTGCTTTGTAGATTGTACACACTTGAAAACCTGGAGTTTCAGGGGTGGAAAATCAAGCTTGAAAGACCTCATCTCTCCCTACGTATTATCACTAAATGCTCCTTGCTATTTTTTTATGTCTTTCAAGGGAAAGGACAGATTTTCACTTGACTGTCTCCATTAGGACCTAAGGAACCATATCTCCTCTCATATATATATACATATGTTATTGTTGACTGTAATGTTAATATGAAGGCAGAATTCAGTTCTACCATTAAACTTGTAAATTCACATTTGACTGTGATACTCTCCTACTCTGCAGGTACAGAAGCAAGTACAGGTGACTACTATGATTTACATTTCCTAGTAGCTGTATGTCCATCCAACTACCTAAAACGTCACCTGTAACTATTTGGGCAACTTAGAGAGTTATGCAAATAATTTTTACTGTATGCACGAAGTAGACATTTACAGGCTGATACTAAGCTGAAACATGTGAATTCAGTACTATTTTAAAAGAAAATGAAATATCTCAGTAGGTAAATGGACATTAAGCTGATGCCACACACAAATACTTTCTGTGTTTTGGAAGAGCTGCTTTTCAAAACTTACCACTGGCAGTTTTTTCTGTGCCTCTGCTTCTGGATGCTGTGTCAGATTTTAACCTGTGCCCTCTGCCAGGCTTAAGACTTTGTTTACCCATTTTCACCTACCATATGTCTCCTTCTGATGACTAAGTGACTAATTACAATTAGTCTTTTTAGCCAATATTTTAAAGGACTTGGCACAAACTTAAATAGCAATTGCAAAGATAATAGGAGGAAAAGTTGCCTTCGACTAAAACTGGAGGTATTAAGACCCTTCATCAACACACACGTTGGCAAGAATTGCATGGTATATACTTTTTCAAGGATTCTTCATTTACTAGTGAGAATAGTAAAAGTGCCTTAGCTACCAAACAGCACTCGCTGCCTCTCTGATCACTACCCAGAATCTCCCAGTGTTTTCTGGTTAGCAACGAAGTAATGCAGCATTTCTTGGCATGTCTGTGCAAAGTGAAAAGCATATCACAAGGTGGTTTTCTTGGCTATGACACTCCCAACAGACTGTAGCATGTGTCAACAGAAAAACCAGAGTGACGTGCCTTCCACTTTAATCGACAGATATGTTACATGCCAGAAACCAGCAAAAAAATATCCTTTTTACTGTAACTTCTAGAAAGATTTCTAACATTTGATCTATGAAACAGTTCCACAAAATAAACCATGTTCACTCATGATGAGTTTGACTGTATTTAGATTACTTATTATATAAAGATCATTATCCTCGATATAAAACTGTCACATATTAAAAAAGACCTTATATGCAGATAAAGGTTCCCCAGAGAGTGCCTCAAACCCACACTGTATTCCAGAGCTCTGTATATCATGTCTGGGGCTTGTGAGTTAACCAGAAGTCATACCAAGGTACATATAACCAGACAGCTCGTTATTGACTTTGTTTCTGAGGAGGCTCATGTACATTATTTATTCAGGCAGCTGTAAGGAATAGAGTGCTCTTATGCAACACGCTCCGCATTTGACAGATTCACATAAAAGTATGCAGCAGTTATGTCAGTGCATTTGGTCAAATCACACCCTGGTTTTATTAGATCCATGCAAAAATGCATTAGACACATTGCTCTGATACAGCAAGTCCTTTTGGAAGAGGGCCACAACCAAAGCAGTGCAGCAACGTGGTGGTTACTGCTAGGTCCACACACAAATGTATGCTTTGAGTTCTTTTTTTGGTGTTATGTATGTCTGGACATTTCATAAAATAAGACTTCTCTACTGTTTTAATTTTGCTCACTGCTTTATAGCAACCGGGGCGTTACAACAGTGGTTGGTTCCTCGTTCAGTAATTCTCAGTGATGTGCAACCACAGACAGGATTGACTCTATATTCTCTGGCTGGCACAACTGCACATTTTCATAAATTAAATTAATCTAATTCCTTATATAATGTAGCTGTGAGCACGAACTGCAGACCCGGAACTCTACCTTTTTTCCACAAAGCAGGAATAATGATTACTTCTTTGGTGGGTGTGCACACATTCTTGTTTTACTAGGTAAGTCTCACAGAAGAAAGATTGCACCACGAATGCCACCGTTATTTCTAATGTACTATCAAAACCTGGCAAAATTACTGGCTATCCAAGGTTACTGATTTATCACATTTTCATCCTAACTTTACCGCCCCAGATTTATTATCTCTTTTTAAGTCAACATCTGCAAAGTGTCCTCACTGACATGTGGTGAACCTTACTGATGGATCAAATTTAAAACTTTTACTTGCCCACTCAACCTAAAAAGACTTGAATGTGCCACTGCAGCTGGTCTAGAATAAAAAGAGGTCACAAACCCTACTTTTGAAATATGTGCCAGTCATGTTGTGTAGGATTGCAATTCCTTTCCGAAACCACTATGAATTTCAGGTATCTGTAGAATTTTGAGATTTTAACACACAAAAAAAATCCATAAATTAAATCCTCCAGAGGATACTGAATAGTAGAACACAGTAAGTAATACTGCTACTAAATCATCAGAATCACGAGTGGAAAGCAACAAACATCTGCTCTTCTCTAGGTATGAATGGAAACAATGGAACGTAGTAAATGAGCATGAAAATATCTCCTTGAGAAGAAGCATTATTAATCCGCCAGCTTCAACTGACTAATCTGCTCACAACACCTTAATACTAATATCAAAATAAATTATCTGTTTAAATGGAACATTTAGTCTGCATTCAATACAGCCTTGTCATGTTGACACTAGTAAGTTAATAAACAAGTGGGTATTAAATTAGAATAGGGGAATACACTACTTGAATCGTCTGAGGGGAAAATACATGTTTTCAGTCATCATTTCAAATTGTTAAAAACCTATTAGACAGTAAGATCACAGTAAATACACAACTTCAATATGCTCTAATTCTCTGCAATTTATGAGATTTAAGCAAATATCAGTGAGAGTTTTAATTTGGATCCCCCAACAGCTAGACAGGATTATTGTGAGTGTAATAGTTTTATGTTCAAGTGGGATTCTGCTGTATTAAACTCTTTGTTAAACAAATCAGTCAAGCTCTCTCTCTGGAATTTTAATTTGCACCTTTGTAGATGAGCAGTGTTTCACTTTTAATGTTTGATTATCAGTATGTACTTTAAAGAGGCAAGATCTTACCACTTAATATGAGTTTTCTTTCATTTTCACTTGAGTGGAAATAGATTTTAGTCCAAAAAGGTTATTCTTGCCTTTAGTTATGTACCTCCCAGAACATTTCATTTGCAGTAAAAAATGCTCTGTAAAAAAATATTGCCGTGTTGTCAACTATAACCAAAATCTCTTTTCTGTTAGGCTGCCAATGTTTGCTACCATGTTGACTGCAGTAGCCCTGTCCTTTACCAATAGCTGCTCTCAGCAGCATCACCAGTGTTGCTCTGGACACAGAAATGCAGGTCTACGACTTCCAGGACATGACAGCTCACTGCAAGAACTTTCAGCTTTTTCAATGCAGTCTCACTCTAATTCTTTCCTGCCAGGTAGGCAGCACAAAAGCAAGTCATCTTAACTCATCCTGATCTTCAGATTTGATTTCTTACTCTAGTTCTAGTCCAGAATTTGAGAAAAACTAAGCCAAGGACTTCTCCATCCTCCTGGCTGCCTGGCCATTCCTCCCAGCTTCCACTCCAAGGCACCGTGCAAACTGTAGGCACACAACCTCGTTTGCTTTGCCAACAAACACAGCAGTAGCTCCAGGATGCACCAAGGACTCTGCGCTCACCCAGACCCCACAGCAGCCTCCGTGGATTGTGATCTACTGATTGTCCTTGCAGCAGCAGGGTTGCAGTTGCTTCTCACTCAGGTCTGCCCATGTCAGTCAATGGAACTATTTGGCAGTAAAGGGAACTATTTTCATCAGTAAAGTAAGATCTGGAGGCCTTTCTTAAATTGTAAAAGAACAACTATGTCACCATCTTAATTCTCCCTAGAAAGACTAAAAGACTGTAGACTAATAATAACTAACCTTTTGGGTATTCTGAAGGGCTACAAAACCAAAAAGGTAAGTTCTTGCTCTAAATGATGCTATGTAGAAGCCTAAGCTTTGGTCTCACGCATCCAGATGGATCTTCTGGATACTGTGGAATAGACAGCTCACTCTCTCTCTCTCTCTTCTAATCTCCCTTTGTCTCATGTCCTGACCAGACAGTCCCAATTCTCAGAAATTACTGCCAATAAAAGATTAATCCCGTTGCCACAACTTTGGTTTCACTGTTCTGGCATTTTCCAATAAAAATCTTCTCTGCCAAAACTTGTCATCTAACTCTGGCTGCTGTTGAATGCCTGGAGAGTCTGAGTGGAAAATTAAACATCTCCTCACTGTTGGATTGGAGCCTACGATGAACGTACTTTTAGCACAGAAACAAGTAGTGAGTGCTAGGTATGAATGTGCAACCACTTCTGACCTTCTCCAAGACACGGCTCCCGTAAAGTATGGGAAGAAGACAAGCTTATTTCACTCATGATGAATCAGGAGCTCAATTGCAAACCTCTCCTACTCACCACACACTGCCTAACTGTCCCAAACTTTCCTTCAAATGTAAAATGTAAGTCCTAGCTAATGTCACTCTTAATTAGAAATGAGTAAGACATACCTTATATAAGATTTTGTTCCCAACTTCAAAAGGAGCTACCTAGGTTTGTTTGGTGTCTTTACTTTGAAGAAAATGTCTTTTATTACTTATTTTAGTACAACACATTAAAATCAAATATCTCCTGTAGCAAAACGATTCAAGTCCCTGGAACTCAAATAATTTTCTAATAAAAAATGCATGAGACAAATAAATGCACTTTATGTTCCACAAGAAAAGGCAGTTTCAACAGGCTAATGCTCAGAGAAAATTCATTTTATCAACCAGCCATTTCATTCTTTGGTGCTGTTACAAGCTCCTCGCGGTTGCTAAGCAACCATAATTCATCGTACCTTTTAATGGATACTCTGCTACTGCTGAGAACATTAAGGTGAAGAGAATAAATGCCTTGGGTGAATCTTGAAATCTTTCATTATGCATGTCATTCTATTTCTGTAATGCTATAATGCTGAAATGTTTCTGTGGCAGGAAACTGAGTTGTGGTAATTGCATATTCCACTCATGTATGTTTTGTAAGCAGAGCAGCACGCACTTGTCTAAAATGAGCTATTTCTAACATGATTGAAATTGGACTTTTCTACTTCTAAAGGTAGTAAATAAATCTGAAGGGGGGGGGGAAATAAAAAAGAATGAATCTGGAGTAAAATGTCCTGAAATTTTCAGCAAGAGTGACAAAATCCTATGGCATAAATTGAAAGTAATCGAACAGGCTCGGTTGCAACGCACAGCGGTACGTGAACGCACGGTACACAACTGCAAATGCAAAAAGAAACACAATAAAGAAAGCACAGGCCCCCGTGCAACTGGAATCATTTTAAAATGCATGACGTGCAACGACAGACACCCGTATGCTCGATCGGGCAGCTCTCTCTGGATTATTAAAACAAACCTCAGGTTTCAGTCGAACGCAGCCAACGAATATTGCGTGCGTTTCCCACCTCGTCGTTCAGGGCCTTTTCTCCTCTGGAGAAATCCTTCCTTAGAGCAGCCAATGGGGCACCAGCAGGAATGCGACTGCACAATTAGGTTTGTGGTTTGCAAATAAATAGTCAAGACGTTGTAAGGTAAGGTAGAGCGCTCGGATGCTTTCAGTGATGGATAGCCCTACAAAACCCTAAGATGGATTTGGTTTATGGGTTCAACCTGCATTTCTGATCCTCATTATCTTCTCTTGCAGACCTGTGTACACCAGGTGATGTGCTCTTAGAAAAGCAGCTATACTCAGATAAGACGTAAATTAGTTTTTCCTTGTTTTGAACATTAGATCCAGGTTTTCATTTTAGAAAGAATACAATTAGCCTTGGAGAGAAACGTCACATTTTTCCCTACGTACCTTTTAACTTCACTTTCATCTTTACTTGCCTGGGCTTGTCATTGGGAATGCTAAATGACAAGCCATATTTTCAGTTCTCTTCCTCAACCATTTACAGCACTCACCAACCAGAGATTGGTGCCCTCAAACTCATCTTGAAGCTGCATGGGCAGTAATCGTGCACTGAGCAGGGAGGACTCTGAAGGACAAGCTGGAGAAGGTTCTAGAGCACAGGTCTTATGAGTGACTGAGAAAACTGGTGTTGTTTAGCCTGGAGAAAAGGAGGCTCAGGGGAGACCTTCTGGCTCTCAACTAGTCCCTGAAAGGAGGCTGGAGCCAGGTGGAGTAGGTCTCTTCTCCCAAGAAGTGACAAGACAAGATGAAACGGCTTCAAGTTGAACCAGGGGAGGTTTAGGTTGGATATGAGGAATAATTTCTTCCCTGCAAGGGTTATCTAGGGCTGGCCCCGGCTGCCCAGGACAGGGGTAGAGTCCTCATCCCTCGATGGGGTTTCAAGGCCATGGAGATGTGATGCTGAGGGACATGGGTTAGTGGTGCCCTGGCAGTGCTGAGTTAATAGATGGACTCAATCTTACAGGTCCCTTCCAACCAAAACAATTCTATAAATCTATGGCCAGACAGAGAGCTCTTACAACCCCATCTGTTTTGATGTTGGAAATGAAGGACAAAGTCAAACCTTTTGCTTATTCTATCCAACTGTTGTTGAGGAGACGTTTAAAATTACCTTCACCGCTCTGCAATTTTGTACATGACTGCATTTCTGAGTGTTTTGGCAATACACTTCTTTCACCACATTGCCTGGAGGTGGAAGACCTTCCTCTGAGAAACCTTTTAAAACCTCAGGAAAGTGATCCGGAGAAAGAAGGGGAAGATGTTGCACATATATACACAGATGGAGAAGAAACTGATGGGGTTGCAGGATGGAGTTAGAGATTTGCATCAATCTGCTCTAAAGTGATTGCACTTGTTGAACAGCGCAAGGGGAAATCAATACATGGTAGTAAAAGGAAGCATAGGAAAAAGTTAGGAGGTTCCAAATCTGTGGTAAAGCAAAGTTAAAGAAATATGTCAAAACAAATTATTTCTTTCAATTTTTTTCTTCTGCTCAAATATAGATCCAACTCTACTTTGCACCAAAACAAAGCATACTTGACTTTTCTGTTCCCCTTTTCTTCTCCTTCTCTCATTATTTTTTTTTAATCTACTTGTAGCGGCAAAAAAAGCCAAGAATGTTTTATACCCACTTTCTGATAATTTTCCAGCAAGGACAATGTTACCTTTCTTCAAACCACTGATGTTTCCTCCAAAAATGTCCACCAAAGTAAAAGGGCGAGATAAAGGAGCAGGAGCTTAGCTGCCAGATTTTTAAAGACTGTTTCACCCTTGTAAATGTAATTCCCCGATGCGAAGCACTAACTCCCTTTGCTCCAAACACTTGCCATGCAGTTTCTTTAGTGGAACCTTCATTCACCTGAAAATTGTGCTCAAAAATTGTATCTCCTAATGATTCTCCTTGTTCTTTCCTGCTGCTTAGAGGATGGTGATCCCAGGGAGTAGCTACAGCCTGGAGAAGTCTTAGAAGGGTGAATACTGTATCACTTCTGACTGTTCATGTTCTCCTATTTAGGTTATCAAAACTACAGGAACAAATAGGGGACTTCCACATGGGAATAAGAGATGTGGAATCATAACAGACATGCTTCAAAGTCTTCCTGAAAAACACTTTGTTACATTGCTTGGAATCACTTGATCAAATCTACAGAAAGACAGGGGCAAATCCAAGGGTTTGTGTCACCTTATAACATCTCAGGTGCAGCAATATGATGAATGCTATTTATATCTCTCAAAAGCTGTATTTCTCTTGAAACACTGAATTGTGAATCAGTTACACGCTTACGGTTGATCAAATCTGCAGTTCCTAAAGTCAAGAAAATTTATGCCTAGGTAATTCCTCAGTGGCAAACCTGCTTTGGCCAACGTCTTGCAGTTTTATCAAGGGTCCAAAATAATATAATAAAAGAATGCAAAATTAATATTTGAAGCTTCACTGTGAAGTAAAGAAAGAAGATACTTAATATCATTTATCAAAGTAGGAAGAGAACAGCAAACTGAGACCTAACCACTGGAAGGTCACAGCCAATAACGTTTCTGCAAATAGAAATGGGTTGCAGAAGTAGCAAATGCAAATTACTGTTTGCTGGAGAATTTTAATAGAGCTCTACGTCACATTATAAAATGTTTAATTGTAACCCCATTTTAATAACACCATCTGATTAAATGAAAAGGCGCCTTGCTGATCGCAATTACAATCTGTCAAACTGCATATTTATTTACAGTTTGGTTTCCTAAAACCATAAGATAAAAAAAGGAAACTCTATTCAGCTTGTCAGCAAACGATAATTATTGTGTATCCTTCTGTCAAGATTCTGCATAAAACTTTTGGTTCTAAAATGGATCTAATTATAACTACATCAACATTTTTTATAAATGCCTGCTCTCCTTCCCTCCCTCCCTCCCTCCCTGAATTCTTTGTTGCAAACTCAGGAGGATAAACTTCTTCTGAGTAACATTTGTTTCTCAATTTTATCTTTTCTCTCCTAAGTTATTGTTAGAATACAGAAGACTCTATTTAATGGAAATATTATTTATGGCAGTGCACCTTCCTAACACAGCACTCAAGCAAAGCCACAGGATTAGGACTCTATTGGGTTTTTTTCTGCTTTGGCATTAACGTCTTGAATATCACCTGAGAAACTCTTTCCAAGTGTATCATGTAGCTCATCTCCCACAAAGTCTGTTTATTGTAATTTATAACCTTTCACAAGAAACAATTTGCCAGACAAACACGAACTGAGTCCAAATGTCTGAAGACCAGTGTCTGTATCAACCAGTTATAGAAATTACATCTCAAAGAAAGGTCTATTAAATCATCCAGCCCATCTCGAAGCCCGTGCAGGATTTTCCCACCCGCCAATGCTCTAGTGTTTTAACCCTCCCTGGCAGACTATCCAGATGACATTACAGAATATTCCCCCCCCCAAAACCTTCACCCCTTGCTTATTTTTATCCCATTACTTGCTGTGACATTCCTTACATATCACAAACACCTCTTCCTTCAGCCTAACTTTCTAAGTAATGGCTGATGATAAATAAATACAAGGCTTAAAATATGCACATAAGCAATTTCATAAAATAACACAGCTGAACCTTCAAGAAGAGTTATTTTGCTCAGTGTAGGTTATGGGCTAATACAATCTGGATCATGATTCCATGCTAATAAGATTTGGGAAAAGCTGATTATTTTTCTACTGTTTCTTAAATGGTCAAGTCAGCTGTGAACCAAAACAGTCTGAGTTAATATACATCCTCTGGACTATTTACTTCCTAGCTGGTCCATCAACATTAATTACCTATCATTCATTCGTAGAGAAATATACATTTTATAAATATAAATATATATAAATAAGCACAATTTAAATAGAAAAATACATAGGAGACAACTGAAAAGATGAAATGCTCTGCATTAACCTCCACTGACTGCTGGGTTTTATGCAAACACTGAAGTAGGTGAATTTTTAAGGTTGAGGACCTGCACCCAGAGGTTGCCCGAGGAGTCTGTGCAGTTGCTGTTAGAGGAATTCTCTAAAAAACCTTAAATAAACAGCTGTCAGAAATGACAAAGATATGGAGTATCCTGCTTTTGGGGAGATGACCTTTTAAAGTCCTCCCTTGGACTAGAACCTTAGGGTTCCTTCTGGACCAGTTTCTGGAATTTGGTAAGTACCACAAAATTAAGGCTGCACTGAGCCAGGATCCCAGAGGTCACGTTACTCACGTGACTTCTTCCTGCAGCGCAGCTTTGCTCTACTATCTTTAATGATGTGATAATCAAAATAATAACAACTATTTCAAAACAGCACATGAGATGATACTTCTCTTCGGTCTTGTTACAGCTTGCTCCAGTTTTCCAAATGTTACAAAGAAAACCATGTCAGAATTATGACAGCAGAGCACGGATCACTACTGACAAACACTTTCCTTGATACGCCTTTAATATCATATAATCTAAAATCTAAATCTCACAATTTATGAACAAATGAAAGCAGCTGCTACAGGGCTACCTTTGTTTCTGCTGAGACTCCGGGAATGCCCCTGCTAGAGTTGCACAGGAGCAACTGGCAACTAGAATAGGCTAGAATATTTCTGAAAATCCTGCTAAGATTTTCAGCCAGTCACAGAGCTCCAGAGGCCACAAGTGAGGAGGCTACTGCAACAGTGCCAGCCACCATTAAAATTACACAGGCCAGGCCCCGGGTGGAGAACTTTCCTTTTGTGTGTTTTCCCCCTCCCCACATTCACAAAAGCTGAGGGCAAGTGAGAAGAAGCAGACGTGCTGTGCAACCAGCCCCTAAAGCCTGGGACTGGGAGTCTGGGGCAGTGGAGCACCAGACTCTGTGATTAGATACTTTACTCCTCCCTAGAGATGATGGCATTTCAAGGGCAGGTGAAACAACCCTCACATCTTTTCCACGGCTTTTAAATAAGGCTTCTGTATCACTTCCAGGTTGCATGATAGCTTAAAGGTCTCGGCTATCATTTTATTAGACATAGAACACATGGCAGTTGATTCCTGCCTTTATTACAGCAGAGGGCTTCTGCTAGTTCTAATAGTGAAAGTTGTCTCTCACCCCACTGCTGCCCACCTTTGTGCTGCTGATCATCGGACATGAAATCAGCCTCTGCTAATACTTCATTATGGGTCGCACAGCATAAAGTCATCTTCTTCCTCTCCCTTAAGAGCTGCCTCTTTCAGCCTTCTCCATCCCGGGATTCGCCTGTATTTGTATTTTGTGAATTATACAGTATTGGGCCTTTCACAAAGTAAATGTTTTTCTCTTCTACAATACAGTACTTGACAGCTACAAGGGACTGATACTGCAAACACCTAGTTGTACTGTTACTAGTACATTACTGTCTTAGCTAATTACTGACTACAAAGCACTTGGAGCCACCAGAAAGGAGCTCCAGAAGAACAAAGTGCTGCTAGTGTGAGTTTTCAAAGGTTGTGGCTTCTTTTTTCTAGGGGAAAAAAACCCAACTTTTAAAAGTTTTGCCAGTGGTTATTTCACACTGTACACTTTCTGTCAGGCAACTTAAGCTGCACTTAATATCCAGATCAGCACTAAGCCTATTGCACTAAACACTTTTTACGCTACTTCATAAGAAAGGGGAGTGTAATAAAATTCATTAAACTGAGATCCCACAGTTGAGTATTAGGGCATGTGGAGGAAAACTGAAGCTTAGTTACAGGAGTTAATCTCTGAAGTTCTTTATGTGTGAATGAAGGTAATCTTAAAGTGTATTAGAAGGAAGTCCCATCTCTGAATAAAAAAAAAAAAGTGCTGCATTCTCATCAAGGGCCTGATCCTGTAAATCCTCAGAGCACGGGGTTTTTTTGCTAAAGGACCAGAACATCTAATTGCAAACGTTTCTGCAGTTCAGATCACTTTTGTAAGGATGAAGTGAAGGCACCTGTAGCCCAGTATCAGCACCACCAGGAAGAAGAATTTTGCAGACAGGATATGAAGCAGCCTTGTCTTGCCATCCATTAGCTCTGCCATGTCTCACCTTAGCAACTCAGCTACCTCCTTTACTCACTCAAACAGCAAAGGTGCCTGTTACTGAAGTCACTAAACACCAGGCACCAGGGGTTTGGTACCAACACTTCTATCACGCTGTACGCTGATTAAATCCGCTGCATCTACTTCAATAATTCACCTCTAGTTTCAGCCTCTGTTTAACACGATGTGGAGCCACAATCTGGGGACAAGTGGGATGTTGTAGATGCTACATCCTGTCTTTTACATTCCCTTTCCAGCAGAGGGCTTCGGTGATTAACAGTGTGATACACACACATATATATATATGTTAATATACAAGCATATATGTGTATCCATGTAAAACGAATTAACTTTAATTTTCACATTTTATTGTCCAAACATAGAGGCAGCAGAACATACACAGAAGTGCAGTTCAAAGGTGTGTGAGTGAGGCTTCAGAGATCCTAAGTTGTGTACATGTGACTGAAGTAGAGCCGTGGAGGTTAAGGTTTTACAGGCTATCCCCAGCAAATCCCAGCATGAGAAAGGGCATTTACAAAATGCACCCGTATAAATGGGGGGAACAGAGGCAGACACCCCTCTAAAATGAATCTTTATGCTATTGAAAGGACCAGGGGAGGAGTAGACATCCTTCTACCATGAGCATTTAATTGCCTTGAGAGAGAACAAGGGATAAAAATAAGAAATCAGTTATTTTTTGTTGATGATTATTTTTCTAAACCTCAAAACACGACCCGGCAGAATTTTTTCTTGCCTTCCTGCTGCAAAATTCACTGGAAAATTCAAACAATGATACTTAAAGTATCTCAGATTAAAAAAAACAACCCTCTGAGACTATATATTGGACCTTTTAAATTCCTTCAACTCAGAAAATTCAAGAAAGCCAAGAATGCGTTTTTTCTCCCAAAGTGAATTAAAAATTTTGCTAAGTATCTATGATGCTACACAGATGAGAATTCACACTCCATTCTAGCAGGTGACACCAGCATGAAGCTCTGGCTTGCAGGCATCCCAGCCTTCTAGAGTCATGCAGCACATCTAAACCTCCAGCAGGTAAGTAGCAGCTTGAGCGAAGACCGTGCGTGCCACGGGGGGACTGGTTTCATCCCCACCAAGTACCTCTCTACCCCCCGAACAAGATGGGATGAGATGATGAAGGCAGCACAAACCCATGAAGGGTGTGCAGTCTTCCCCACCGCTTTTGAGGTTCAAGGAGTACAAATGTATGCATTTAAGCAATGAAAGAGGTGGAAGGAGAGGGGAGGCTACTCCACCTGATGCACAAAACTCTCCCTTTCATCTGCGCTGTGGGCTTCTCCTTCCTGTTTGTCTTCACAAAAGCATCTTCACAGGTTTTGAGATAGACATTTCACTTCAATTCCATCTACAGGCCTTAAGATCACTCAGATTATTTTTTTCTTTCTTTTTTTTCTTTTTTTTTTTTTTTTTGCAAAGCCTGAGTCTTCAGAAACATTTCATTATCTTGCTCCTCTCGACAACTACATGCGATGTTAAAAGCAGCAGATTAAAGTCAACAATCTCTGCTGCTGAAAGCCCTGAATTTCTGACATTTTCTGAGAGTTATGTTTTCTCTATTTGCATACTCTATTATCTGTTTTGTTTGACACTTGCAGCTATGATGCTGCTTATGCATTAATCACTCCTGTGAGTACTTCACATGTGAGGTGCTGTATAATCTACCACCCGCAAGTGAAAGCTCACTCTCTCCACACCACATTTGTCATGTCTTAGGCTGTGTCTATCTGGTTAAAGTCTAAGAAACAATAATTAATACCACTATATAGATTTTTTTTTTTCTTACTTTTTTATGTAACGAATTCCTATCAGGCAGGGGTAACCATTATGAAAAAAGTTCACCAAAGCGTTTTCTACAGAAGGCTGTTTTCAAAAATAAAATATGCCACATTGCTGTTTCTCCTTGAAATCGTACTGAAGTTGTTTTCCTACTGAATTTGTGAATTGTGTGAGCCACGTGAAGTCTCAACAACCACACACAAAAAAGCAGAATGCTCTATTTCCCAGCGGGCAGTAAATCAACAGCTTCATTGGCAATTTAAAAAACGAGACTTAGAATTATTCTAAAAGGAGCTCTGGTCATTTCTGTACAATTATTTTCCTACATTAATGTGCAAATATTTACTTTATCTTTAAGGTAAGTTCTCAATACTTACAGAGAGTATAGCTTTTTCTTCTGTTCTGGCAAAGCTAAGTTCATGAAAAACAAAAGTCACAAATATCTGCACAGCAGTTCTAGTCCTAGCTGACCTCAAGAAGGTGGAGTCCATCGACAGGCTGTGCCCAGAGGATACTTTCTTCCACTCTGCTGATTATCTCTTGGGAGGAAAAAAAAAAACCTGTAGAGGTCCTCCTAGTTGAGGTGCTACCAACGATGTTCCCCTTACCATGTCTGAACAGCTGAGAGCCCACAAGGGACAATGGGACCCACAGGAAGGTTCAGTTCCCCCCGCTGTGGTGAGAGGATCATTAGACCAGTCCCAGATGGAGCACCTCTTTTTGAGAGATGCTCCATCTTGATTTCAATCCTCAAGCATGGAGAATCAGCCAGCCACCTTCCATAATAGGTTATCACTACCACTGTTAAAAATGCCTGTTCTGTTTCCAGTCTGGTTTTATCCAGCTGCAATTTCTAGACATTGGATGCTTTAATGCCTTTTTGTAGCACAGGAAAAGCCTTCTATTAGCAAGCATGCAACTTGCAGGTATTTATAAAACCTTGATCAAGTTACATCTCAATCAGCTCTTCTACATACCCTTTCTGTTGTCTTTCTGATGACAAAAGAGTGGAGCGGACATCAAACGTAACGGAAGAGAAACACGATGTCCCAGAGCCCTCGATGGAATAAATCATCGTGATGCCACCGAAGACAATGAAGTTGTGCCAACTGACATCAGCTGAAGATGTGGCTGTGTAGCCCTACACCTGACAACACGTACACTAACTATTGTGAAATTTTGCCACACAAGGCTTCTTTCAGTGAGAAAATCCAGCCTGGAAAATATGGTGGCTTTTTCTTTTTAATAAAATA